>WSTX01002780.1:0-18738 GCA_019633405.1 Tulasnella sp. 408 | reverse complement strand
CAACCAGACTTTATGCCCCGGGAGGTCTTCGACGAATCCTTCGAGTTTCACGATGTTCGGATGGGTAAGTTGAATTATAAATTCTGACTCCCTGAGCGCCAACTGCTAAAGGTCAGTGTTTCGGTCGAGCTCCATTATCAGACGAAGTCTCTCACTCCGAGTACACGTTCCAAATCCGCGTCGCTCTCTATCTTTAGTTTCTTCACTGCGACAACCTGCTATGACCAACAATTGCGCTAGTTAGCATTTCTCGCCTAGACAAATAGCTGACACAATTCCGACCTTGGTCCCGAGGGGTCGATGATCGGAATAACGTTTCTCGTTACTGCTGTCGGCATCTTTTCTGAAATCATCTTTTGTCTGGTCTTCGTCGTGGTCCGCTTTCTGAAGGTCCGGTCCTTCATCCCTGCCTTGCTCGCCGTCATGAGGCTCTTGGGTGTCGCTGTTGGGCTGGGGAGTGTGATTGCCTAAGTCCGGGTCCTCGCCCACGATGTGCTCAGAAGCACCGAGCCCATCCTCAGTTCTTAGGATTGAACTTTGATCGTTGGGCTCCTGCTCCTCATCGTTGTCATTTCGTTCTTCCCTATCTGCCTGGTCGTTGTCACCGTCCGCCGTGCGACCGTCCGCCTCATCACCTTCATCTTGATGATTGTCTCCAGTCTCTTGGGGATCTGTGTCGGACTGAAGATTGCCAGCTTCCGAACTGAGGTGCTGGTCCGTGGTATGTTCGGACTTGTTTGCGCCCCCTTCGGGTGAAGCCAAGAGACCCCGTGAAACCTTAGCAAATCCTCCAGAAAACTCGCGAGCATCTGGAGGGAATTCGATCATTGAAGGATCGATTCGCCACTGCGCAAGCTTCTCGAGCTTATTCCGCTGGTAAGGTCGGTGTTTCAATGAGTCAGAAAGCTTGCTATTCAGAAACGAGCGAAACGAACTAGTTTGGAACTGTGAAGAAATACACTCGGGGAATTGTCTTGGCATGACGCGGACGCCTGGGAAGGATCGGCAACATTGTTTTTGTTTTCTTGCATGGGAATCGGGACAGGGTGCTGACTAATTGTGCGCGCAAGGTAGAGCTCTGTGTAGGGGAGATGGTTGTCAAGAATGAATCTAGATAGGGCTCTAGTAGCAGATGAGTATGAGGTGGCGCCCGGAACCCTCGCTATATTCCTGTTGGTGGAGGATAAGGAGGGTGCCGGGATGTTCTCCGTTAGTCCACGTGACCAATATCGTCAGCCAGGATCTCCCCAGTATGCCGGAAGGGCACTCCGGAACCAGTTGTACAGGGCAGTGATTCGAATAAGCGGATCAAGAAGGTAACAGTACGTGTGGTTGACAATGCGATGTATACACCCCAATCCTAAGTGGAATCGACGATACAAAAGTGGGGCAAAGCAACCCATCTTCCCGTTCCCTTCAGATAAATGACAACTGGGGACTGTGGCTTCCGCTCCCCGATGTCGTACTTTGAGTCGGTGGGCTTGGAGTCGTTCCGGAATTGGGTGGGGTGCACGTTATCGCTACAAAAGTCCTCGGGAGTTGAATGGTCGTCGAAGAATGGGGATCCGTCAGGATTCATACGTATATTGGCGCTCCAGTAGCGAGCCTGTCGTGGAAGCCTGAGTCTGATAGGACTGGACGAAGGTGGCGGAATGAGGGACCAGATCTTGAGGCGGACGAACAACTGCCTTCGGGCGAACTTTCGGTCGAGCCGTATCGCATGCTAGTTCCCATCCGTTCCATCGTATTTTTTTGCTCTTGATTGCGCGTGGAATGAACGCTCCAGGTAGGTGCTTTCTGGGAACCGAGTGTCAACGTTAAGGGTGCTCTGAAGCGGAGAGGTAGCAGCCTGCTTCTGAGCAGTCAAGGCCGCCCTCGTTTCGCTTTGTGAAGTGCGGTAACAGCGACAGAACCGGAGCGACGCACCATGGTTTGGAGCCAAACCCACTACTCATTGTAGACCTCAATATGGCGAGGTGGTTGTGACCGACGTAACGTGCCATGGCGGTCGGCGGCACATCGGTGGCGTCGGATCAGGGTGTCACCAATCGAGAAAAGCCAAGTGATGCAGAGTCTAAATGCGTTCCATATACTGAGCATTCGAGGCAGTTTGGACTTCGTTGAAATGTTGGTAGCGGGGTCGGGGTTTTTAAGCTCAAGGTGCCGAACCTGGGATGGGGGCTCGTTGGAGACGACCATATACCGTACATTTGCTGTAACATCAGTGCACGCGGCGCGATGCGACGTCCCTAAACGGCCGTGGTCGGAAGATCTCTAGATAACGGTGTTGATGGAGCAGGGAGCGGGCAGCGGGGCAGTAAGGCCAGAGGCGCCGGGGTTACCTCTATGTGGACGATGGAAGGGGGAGGTTCGTCTTGAGGCAGTCTATGCGACGACGTCAAAACAGTCAGCACTGAAATCAGGATGATGATTGAGAGTAGGCAAGAAGGACTAACGAGACCAGCCAAACGATCCTTTGGAACGGCGGACTTTGGAAAGACGCCTGGTTGCTTGCGGGGCATTGCGTCCTGGAAAACATAGCGTCCATCAAGAGGGAAGGAGGCGAATGACCGTCAAAGTCAGCCTCTTGACGCGCTACGCAAGAAGACGAGTGCCATCTAAAGCTGCGGACTCACTCTATATCAAGAAGACGTGTGCGTTCACGCCTGGAGTCCTCGCTCGAGCTGAAAAGGGAAGAGTGGGTCGCTGACGAGTAACGCGTTCCCGCTACGTCAAATGTGAATCAACGACATGAGAAGAAGAAGCAGTTGGATCGACGCTGGGTAGATGTTGGTACGCAACTTGGTCCATTCCATGCAACTCTAGAGATTAGCCGTTTGACGAAGCAAGGTCAAGAACGGAATTGAGGGACGATGAATTTCAAGGTTGACCGAACTTCGACCCGTTCCCGCGCCTTCAGTCGCGGATCGTCTACCCACAACGGGACCGACGGGACGTAGTATCTTTCCCGAGCATCCAGCTTCCTTTGAACTTAATCGGCCTGCTACCCGGAATTTGAGTGGCTGCTTTCAAACCAGATCCCTCACCAAACTTCAAAGACCGGTATATCCCGTTGAGTCGCGACGAGCGTTAACTCTACGGCTCACATGTGTTGGACAACTCTCAGTCAAACAGACCTCTGTTACTCGTGTGGTATCCTCGCCTCTCTCGGTACTTCATAATATAAGCGGAAAACATCACGGAACATAAAAGACAGGTTCTAAGCAGACTCATCTGTCTGTCTGGGTCTGGTATTGAAATCGGGTGCCCAGAGCTATTAGGCGCTTAGATTGTGTAAAAATTCATGGTATTAACTTCAGATGGTAATGTCTATGGACTAGTTCTGTAGCTTTAGCTGCCATACAACCACAGTGGCACAGTCAGGCACCATGGCGTTGCTGCCGCAGGTCGTGGGCGGATTGTATCGGTGTCCAGCGCTTCGGCATAACGCAATGACTATATGAACATAATTGATCATATCGCCTGCTATCTTATACATACAGCTCTACATTAGCCCAAGTTCAACAACGGGTCTTCCTCGACTTCGACTGTCTCGGTGGAGCCGGCGACACCCTCTTCGAGCGTCTTGCGAATTTCCTCTGCATTGTTCAAAGCACCGGCTGCACGCTGAGAATCTCCTGTCGCCTCCAGAGCCTTCGAGGCTTCCTCATAACACGATATAGCCTCGCTGTGATGAGCTTGAATCCGGTGAGGTCGGGCAAGGCTCATTAAGGCCTCAGCTCTCCAATATTTATCGCCGATGTCTGTGAAGGTCTCTATGGCCTCTGAGAAGAGCTTGATCGCTTCGTTGTAGTCGCCTCGGTCCGTATGTACTTCAGCGAGACCCCACAGGGCGATGGCTCCGCCTTGTCTGTCGCCGATTTCGGTATGAATCTCCAAGGCTTCTGAATAGCGCCTCGCAGCCTCGCTGTAATCGCCTCGGACCCGACGCAGCTCACCGAGATTCCATAAGGCTCTGCCTGTGCTCACCCTATCGCCAATGTCGGTGGAAGTCTCCAGGGCTTCTAAATAGAGCCTCTCGGCCTCACTGGACTCGCCTTGATCTCGGTGCACACTAGCGAGACCTAACAGGGAGGTGGCTCTGGATCTTTTGAGGCCAATGTCGGTATAAATTTTGAGACATTCCGAGTAGAGTGTTTTCGCCTCGTCTTTCTCGTCTTGGAATCGGCGCACCTCAGCGAGGCCGAATATCGCGGACGCCCTTTCCCTCTGGTCACCCATCTCGGTGTAGATTTGTAATGCTTCGGTGTAGATCGAGAAAGCGTCGGTGTACTCGCCACGAAAGAAATGCAACTCAGCGAGGCTACGCAGATTGGAGGCTTTCCCACTGCTGTCGTCACTGATTGTGTAGATATTGGATGCCTTAGTGAAGCAGTCGTATGCGTTGGGATAATCGCCTTGTTTTTTATACATTTCTCCGAGCTGATTGAGCAGTTGAGCATAGCGGGTCGAGGAAACTTCTTCGTCTATGCTCTGGGTAGGTGCTGGAACGATCATCGGCTGTGGGCGGGATGGTAAGTCCGAGTCACGCCGAGACGCGCGAGACTGGAGAACATTACAATTCACCATCCAGGATATCAACTTCCTGCATACCTCAGCCGCAGGTCGTTTATCGGGATTCATGTTCCAGCATTGCACCATCAGGGAGCAAAGTGCTCTAATTAACGACATTCGAGCATCTTCGGTCACAGACGGCAGGTGACCCTGAATGACACGGTTGATGACGATGGCGTCCTTTTTTACATCATGAAACGGGATTGTGTTCGTCATCACCTGTTCCCGTGCCGAGGTTTTAAGTCGCGACGACAAGCAATCCTCGAGTCCGGCCGCACCTCGTAAGCAATCCAGCCCAGAGACCAGATGTCACTCCGTAGACACGGCCTGTCATCTTGCAGAAGCTCTGGAGCAGCCCATCGAAGAGTGTAGCTGTTACCTGTGAGGGTTAACGTGCTGGCGGTAACACTGAATAATGCTTCAAGGGTGATACATTCTCCGACGGTGGAGGGATCAATCCCTGGCCGCGGTTCGTCGGAGTCTTCTCTGCTCTTCGGTCGCTTGCCGACGCGATCATTTTCCAGATGGCGAGCTGAGCCAAAGTCCGTGATCAGAGCATGATACCCGGAGTTGACTAATATATTGAGCTACCAATGCCGTGACTTAGCCACGATAGCCGGCAAATCGAATTATCGTGAGGTCACTACACACCGATTTGAGGTCACCATGATAAATGGGCGGGTCCTGGCTATGAAGGTACTCCAGTCCCAACGTTACATCATAAATCTGAAAAGACATTTTTGAGAAATGGGTCCAAAAGGCGGCCTTTTGATCTTACCAGCGAGATTCGCTCCGGAATCTCCCACTCTCCCGAGGCTAAAAAGTCCCTCAAATTGCCATGTTCCTCCCATGGAAAAAGCAGCCACACTTTATGCCCGGGAAGGTCCTCGGCGAATCCCTCGAGTTTCACGATGTTCGGATGGGAAAGTTGAGTCAGAAATTCCGACTCCCGGAGCGCCAACTGCTAAAGGTCAGTGTTTCGGTCGAGCTTCGTTATCAAATGAAGCGGTCTTACTCCAAGTACACGTTCCAAATCCGTGTCACTCTCTATCTTTAGTTTCTTCACTGCGACATTCTGCCGTGACCAAGAAACCGGTGAGCATCTACGCTCGCGTAGCCAGGAAGCTGACTAATATCTGACCTTCGGCTTAAAAGGCTGATCATCGGAATGATGTTCTTTGCTGCTGCTATTGGACTCTTGTCTGGCCTCAAAGTTTGTCTGGTCATTGTTGTGATCCGCTTTCTGAAGACCCGTTGCTTCATCCCTGCATTGTTCGCCGTCATGAGACTCTTGCATATCGCTTCTGGACTGGGGAATACGATTGCCCAAATCTGGATCCTCGTCCACAATGTGCCCCGAAACACCTGACTCATCCCCGGTTCTTGAAATTGAACTTTGATCGTGCAGTTTTTGCTCCCCATCCTTTTCATTTCGTCCTTCACCATTCGTGAGCCCCTCGTCACTTTGCGCCGTGTGCCCGTTCGCCCCATCTTCACTAACTTGATCGTTGCCTTCAAGCTCTTGATGATCTTTGCCGAGTTGAAGATTGCCAGATTCCGAGCTGTATACGGCCGTGATATGTTCGGACGTGTTCGTGCCCTCTTCAGCTTGGGACGGGGAAGCCAAGAGACCCCGTGAAACCTTAGCAAATCCCCCAGAAATCTCGCGGGCATCTGGGAGGAATTCGATCAATGATGGATCAATTCGCCACTGCGCAAGCTTTTCGAGCTTATTCCGCTAGTAAGGCCGGGCGTTCCAATGAGTCAGTAATATTGCGATTCAAAAAACGATCGGAACGAACTAGTTTGGAGCTGTGGAGAAATACACTTGGGGAATTGTCTTGACCTGATGCAGACACCTGGGAAGGATCGGCAACAACGTTTTCGTTTTCTTGCATGGGAATCGGGACAGGGTGACTGATTGTGTGCACAAGGTAGAGAGCTCTGCGCAGGGGAGATGGTTGTCAAAAATGAATCTCGATTGAACTCTGGTAGCAGGTGAGTATGAGGAGGCGTCCGGGCCCCTCGCTATATTCCTGTTAGTGGTGGAGGGCAAGGAGGGTAATGAGGGTGTACTTTCCGCGGGATGTTCTCCGCAACTGCACGTGACGTTTGTTAGCCAACATCCCCCAGTATCGGTATCCTGGAAGGCCCTCCGAAACCAGTTACACGGGGAATGATTCGACCAAGTGGATCAAAGAGGCTAATTAGTACGTGCGGTTCACAATGCGATGTATACACTCTAGTCCTACGTGGAATCGACGCTATAAGAGTGAGGCAAAGCAACCCTTCTTCCCGTTCCCTCTAGATAAATGACAACTGGGGATTGTGGCGTCCGCTCCCCAAAGTGGTACTTTGAGTCATTGGGCTTGGAGTCGTTTTGGAACAAGGTGGGGTGTGCGTTCTGGCCGCGAGAGTCTTGTGAAGTTGAATGGACTTTGAAGAATCGTGGATCCGTGAGGATTCGTACGTGCACTGGCCATCCGATAGCGAAACCGTAGTAGAAGTCTGAGTCTGATATGGCTGGACGAAGGTGGCGGAATGGGGTTCCGGATCTTGAGGCAGACGAACAACTGCTTTCGGACGAACCGTCGGCCGAGACGTCTCGCATGCGACTTCCCATCTGTTCCATCGTATTGTTCTGCTCTTGGTTGTTCATGAAGTGAATGCGCCAGGTAGGTGCTTTCTGGGAACCGAGTGTCAACGTTACGGGTGCTCGAAGCGGAGAGGTAGCAGCCTTCTTCTGAACAGTAAAGGCCGCCCTCGTTTCGCTTTGTGGAATGCGGCAACAGCGACAGAGCCGTAGCGACGCACCATGGTTTGGAGCCAAACCCACTACTCATTGTAGACCTCAATGTGGCGAGGTGGTTGTGACCGACGTAAAGTGCCATGGCGGTCGCAGGCGGCATCGGTGGCGTCGGATCAGGGTGTCACCAATCGAGAAAATCCAGGTGATGTAGAGTCTGGATGCGTTCTATATATAGAACATTGGAGGCATTTCGAACTTCGTTGGAAGGTTGGTAGCGGGGTCGGGTTTGTTAAGCTCAAGGTGCCGAACCTGGGATGGGGGCGCGTTGGAGGCGATCATATACCGTACATTTGCTGTAACGTCAGTGCACGCGGCGCGATGCGACGTTCCTAAACGGCCGTGGTCGGAAGATTTCTGGATAATGGTGTTGAGGGAGCAGGGAGCGGGGAGCGGGGCAGTAAGGCCAGAGGCGCCGGGGTTACCTCTATGTGGACGATGGAAGGGGGGGGGGAAGGTTCGGTCCTGAGGCAGCCTATGGGACGACATCAAAACAGTCAGCACTGAAATCAGGATGATAATTGAGAGGGGGCAAGAAGGACTAACGAGACCAGCCAAACGATCCTTTGGAACGGCGGACTTTGGAAAGACGCCTGGTTGCTTGCGGGGCATTGCGTCCTGGAGTCGGAAAACACAGCGTCCATCAAGAGGGAAGGGGGCGAATCACCGTCAAAGTCAGCTTTTTGACGCACTACGCAAGAAAACGAGCGCCACCTAAAACTGCGGACTCACTTTATATCAACAAGACGTGTGCGTGCACACCTGGTGTCCTCGCTCGAGCTGAAAAGGGAAGAGTGGGTCGCTGACGAGCTGACGAGTAACGCGTTCCCGCTATGTCAAATGTGAATCAACGACATCAGGACAAGAAGCAGTTGGATCGACGCTGGGCAGATGTTGGGACGCAACGAGGTTCATTCCATGTTACTCTAGAGATTAGCCGTTTGACAAGGCAGGGCCAAGAACAGAATGGAGGGACAGTGAATTTCGAGGTTGACCGAACTTCGACTCGTTCCCGCGCCTTCGGTCACTAATTGTTTACACAAACCGTCACGGCACGACGGGACCTTTCTGACCGACGGGACGCAGTATCCGGGCATCCACCCTCCTTTGACATTAATCGCCCTGCTACCTGGAACTTGGGTTACAGCTTTCAAACCAAACTCACCGACCTCGAACGATACGCATCTCTGCGATTCCCATTTGTTGGGCACTCTCAGTCAAAAAGACTTCCGTTATTCATACGGTCTCTCCGTCTCGCTTGTTACCCCATAATATAAACAGCAAGCGTCACGAAACATGAAATACAGGTTTTACGCAGACTGATGATCTGAAAGCAGCTCCACATCGGAGTCTAGGCATTTAGATCGGATGCTTAGAGCAATTAAGTAATTAGATGGAGTCTGCAGAATCATGGCATTCAATTTTGGGTGGTCATGCTCATGGGCTGGGTATCCAGCTTCAGTTATGGGACAATTGTGGTGCGGTTTGACCCATAGTTGGCCCGGGTATAACTTCTTTGAACCATGCAGGAGCCTCGTCAACTGCATTGCCGTAGGGGATGCTCAGGACGACCGAGTTGAGGAATTACAAATAACAATGGAAGTCAGCAACACTCGTACTGCCGCCACAAGTCGTGGGTAGATTGTATCGGTATCTAGCGCTTCGGCATAACGCGATGACCGGATGAATATAATTGAAAATCTCGTCTGCCATATCATGCATACAGCTCTACATTAGTCCGAGTTCAATAACGGGTCTGCTTCGACTTTGGTCGTCTCGGCGGAGCCGGCGACACCCTCTTCGAGCGTCCTGCGCATTTTCTCTGCATTCTTCAATGCATCGGCTGCACGCCAAGAATCTCCTGTCGCCTCCAGAGCCTTTGAGGCTTCCTCATAACACGATATAGCCTCGCTGTGATGAGCTTGCATCCGGTGAGATTGGGCAAGGCTCATTAGGGCTACAGCTCTCCAATATTTATCGCCGATGTCTGTGAAAGTCTCTATGGCCTCTGAGAAGAGCTTGATCGCTTCGTTGTAGTTGCCTCGGTCCATATGTACTTGAGCGAGACCCCACAGGGCGACGGCTCTGCCTTGTCTGTCACCGATTTCGGTACGAATCTCTAAAGCTTCCGAAAAGCGCTTCGTGGCCTCGGTGTACTCGCCTCGGATCCGATGCATCTCACCGAGATTCCATAAGGCCCTTCCCGCGCTTATCCTGTCGCCAATGTCGGTGGAAATCTCCAGGGCTTCCAAATAAAGCCTCTCGGCCTCGCTGGACGCGCCTTGATCTCGGTGCACACTAGCGAGACCTAATAGAGAGGTGGCTCTGGATCTTTTGAGGCCAATGTCGGTATAGATTTTGAGACATTCCGAGTAGAGCGTTTTCGCCTCGTCATTCTCCTGTTGGAATCGGCGCACCTCAGCGAGACCAAATATTGCGGACGCCCTTTCCCTTTGGTCACCCATCTCGGTGTAGATTTGTAATGCTTCGGTGTAGATTTGTAATGCTTCGGTGTAGATCGAGAAAGCTTCGGTGTACTCGCCACGAAAGAAATGCAACTCAGCGAGGCTACGCAGATTGGAGGCTTTCCCACTGCTGTCGTCACTGATTGTGTAGATATTGGATGCCTTAGTGAAGCAGTCGTATGCGTTGGTATAATCGCCTTGTTTTTTATACATTTCTCCGAGCTGATTGAGCAGTTGAGCATAGCGGGTCGAGGAGACTTCTTCGTTTACGCCCTGGGTAGGTGCTGGAACGATCATCGGCTGTGGACAGGATGTGTAAGTCGCGCCGAGACATGCTAAACTGGAGAACATTGCAAATCACCATCCAGGATATCAACTTCCTGCAGTCCTCAGCCGTAGGGCGTTTATCTGGATTCATGTTCCAGCATTGCACCATCAGGGGGCAAAGTGCTCTAATTAACGACATCCGAGCGTCTTCGGTCACCGACGGTAGTTGGCCCTGAATGACACGGTTGATAACGATGGCGTCCTTCTTAACATCATGAAACGGAATTGTGTTCGTCATAACCTATTACAGCTTAACTATAAGCCAGAATGACGAGCACTACTCGTATGCGGGCATACCTCATATGCTATCCAGCCTAACGCCCAGATGTCGCTCCGAAGACATGGCTGATCTTCCTGCAGAAGCTCTGGCGCAGCCCAGCGGAGGGTGTAGCTGTTACCCAACAGGGTTAGAGTGCTTGCAGTAGCACTAAATAATGCTTCAAGGGTGATGCATTCTTCGACGGTGGAGGGATCGGTTGCTGGTCGCAGTTTGTCAAAGTCTTCCATGCCCTTCTGTCGCTTGCCAACGCGATCATTTTCTAGATGCCGAGCGGAGCCAAAGTCCGTAATTAAAGCATGGCACTCCAGGCTGACCAATATGTTGAGCTGAAGACACTCTGGGTTAGCTACAAAAGCGGGGGCATCGGAGCGTTGTGAGGCCATCACAAAGTACGCACCGATTTAAGGTCCCCATGATAGATAGGAGGCTCCCGGCTATGAAGGTACTCCAAGCCCAACGTCACATCATTAATCTGGAACGAAAACCTTGAGAAATGGGTCAAAGACAGGAGCTCGATCGTACCAGCGAAATTCGCTCCGGAATCTCCCACTCTCCCGATGCCAGAAAGTCCCTCAAATTGCCATGCTCTTCCCATGGAAAAATTAACCACACTTTACGATCGGAGATGTCTCCGACGAATCCTTCGATCTTCACGATGTTCGGATGGGAAAGCTCGACTAAGAATTCCGACTCCCGAAGCGCCAACTGCGAGAAGTCAGTGTTTCGATCGAGCCCTATGATTAGACAAAGTATTATTACCCCGATTACCCGTTCTAAATCCGTATCCTCCTCAATCTTTAGTTTTTTCACTGCCACAATCTGTCGACGTCGACGACGCGGTTAGCGATTTACGCTGATAGTGCTCTGACAAACACATCTCTGACCTTCGGTTTGGAATTCTGATGACCAGAATTCTGATCGTGGTTGGTGTTTTCGGACAGTTTTCTCCCTTCATCCTTAGTCTGGTCGATTTTCCCGTCCGCAATGCCAGCCTTGGTCTCTTCATCCTTGCCAAATTCCCCGTCGCCATCATCACCTTGGGTATCGCTTTGGGATTTTGAACGACAATCGGCCATGTCCGGGCCCTCATTCACCGTAAGTCGGAAGAATCTGGCTGATCCACACTCTTTGGCATTGAAGTTTGATCGTGAGCCGGCGGCCCCTGTTCTCCATTGCGATCGTCTATTCTTCCTTTCTCCTTTGTATCGTCGATGCTACCGTCCGCCGTGTGACCATCCACCTCTTCCTCCTTCTTTGGACGCTCGCCTCTAGGATTTTGGGTAGGGTTGTCGCACTTTGGATTGCTGGTCTCCGAACTTGGGTATTCGTCCGCGATCTGCTCGGACTTATTTGCACGTCCTTCGGCGGCAGATGGGGAAGCCAGAAGACCTTGCGACACAGTTGCAAATCCCCCACGGAATTCACGGGCATCTTGAGGGAATTCGATCAATGAGGGGTCGATCCGCCACCGCGCAAGCCTTTGGAGCTTATTCCGCTAGTAAAAATGGTGTTATGGCGAGTCAGCACAATTAGTACTCGAGACACGGACAGAACGAACTAATTTGGAACTGTGCAGGAATACACTCGGGGATTCTTCTTGGCATGACTCGGACGCCTGAGAAGGATCGGTTATATGGCCTTTGTTATCTTGCATCGGGAGTGGTGAAACGGTGCTTTGCGAATAGAATGTTGCACTTCGCGCAGGGGATTTACTGGTCAATTTGGAAAGCGCTCAATAGAGATATAGTAGCAGGTGAGTATAACGAGGTGTTGGAGACACTCCCTATCTTTCTTTGGGGGTCCCCGACCCTCTGATTGAGCGAAGCCAGAGGGAGGGTTTTCTCAGCGGAAAATGTTCAGGCACGTTGTAACCGTTCCGCTCCGAATTCCCTGACGTCACCTCCGCGTTCTCCCGGGCAAGACCGCTATGCCCGTTTGCTCCGCTCTCTTCTCTACTCTAATTTACTTGCGGTGAATTAGACTATTATTAAGTCGTTGTCTTATATATTTGGTGGTTTACTTCTGTACACAGTCTGCTCACTTAGTATACCTAGCTGATATTTCCAAGTGTGTCAATCCTGCCACAGCAGCGGCCAGCGTCGCGTTCGATTTCCGTAACTGTGCATGTTTATGTCTTACCGTTATTGCTTTATTACTCTGCAGTGCCCGCTAAACCGTTGCGCAGAGTGTAAGCAGGTATATTCGATTCACGAGTCAATGAGTATTTTGGCGGTACTGTAATACTAGTAAGCACTCCGATAGACGGTGAAAGCAATCGTCTGGTCTCATTTCCAGCGAAAGACGAGCGTCCGACTCGTCGCTACCTTGCGACGTTGCAAGTAGGGTACCGAACATGGTTAGCGGAGACGTAGCCGGAGGCTGAGGAAGGTGACGAGATACGGGTCGCCGTTTGGCAATTGTTGCCTCGCACAAGCCTCGATTCCGACGCTTGACCACGCTCATCTATCGTTCTCTACCCGTTCTAACGCCGCGACCGCTACTTGATCCATATTGAATTCATTACAATCTACAAATCTATAGCGCACAGCACCTTAACTATAACCCCGGCCACCTGCTGAGCTACCACAGGCAGTTATGATGTCGACCAGCCAAGACAGTGAGTAGTCCTCCATGCAAAGGAGCCGGGCCATCAGCAAACCTCACATCCTCTTACAAAACAGTCGAGCCTTTCAAAGGAGGAAGTTGGGAAGAATGCAGTGCGTTCATCCAACGCATACGCACTGCCGCCTGGAAAGAGGGCAAATGCCGAGATCCGGGCTGGATGGCGGACTTTGCGTCACTGCATCTCTCCGGCGACGCTCTCACATGGTTTCTCCATCTTTGGCCCGAGGTTCAGGGAGACTGGACTAAGCTTCAAGCTGCCCTGGTTGGGCAGTGGTCGCCTTTGGGCAAGGATGTTTGTTTTGAGTAAGCCGGCTGTGCTTATCTTACACACTCGGATAACCCATTCAACTTTAGCCCACCAAGTGTGTCAATTGCCGCAGCGACTCCGTCAAATAATCGAAACGAGAAACGCGATTATCTGGAGCACGGGATCCTCAAAGCAGAAGTAGAAGGGAGAGAAGGATCTCTCTATGTCGGGATGGAGCCGGGCTCCGGATTCTGCACTTTTACGAGCGATGTTGGAAAGGCTCTTCGCTTTCGTTTTGAATCTCAGTCAAGCTCAACACTTCTTGAATGCGTCGTAAGTCTGAATCGTCAATCTAAAGCCATGCATATCAACAATTCGTTGGGGGAATAGAACCGACGACTCCACTCCTGGTTAGCCATCCACTGGACAGTGGCTAACCCCGACCTAGGCCGAGGTTCAAAAAGGTAGGGCCCTTTTGGTCCTTACCGCTCCTCGCTTTTGACGAATCTTTGCTTTAGCATTGCCTATCTCACCACAGTAGATTCGGAGACTTTGAAGGCTCTGACTGGAGTCAACGGCCCATTCCAGCTCGCCGTTTGCAGGGTCGCGAGCAACGGCGAAGCAACATTTATCTGGAGAAACGGTAATTCGGGTTAGTTCTGCAATTTAAAAACCGTTAAAAACCAGTCTAGTCATCTATTTATTATCCAGAAACTTCATTAACAGTTCTCACCAACGAAAGTAGTCGTCGCTTATATCCGGTTGCTGACTGTGAAGCATTCATCAAGGAAAATGATAAACGAGTGGTAAGTCGTCAACGTTACTACGCTTTATTGAGTAGCTAACAGCTTTACGTTAGAGATTGCTTATCCAAAAGGGTGGTTGATCGGACCGGGAGAATGGCCTTCTGGATTTGTCTGGAATGTACCAGTCCCGAGCACGTTCCTTACTTGGCTATAAAAATTACATTTGACAGTCTTCCTCCCTTTGTGTCATATATTATAACTAAGCTTATGAAATGGTACAATATGTGCTTCTTTGGTCAGAGGGTCGGGGGAATGGCGCCTGCGCGCGCCGCTACGATGAAGGGTTAGGAGGTGTGCGTTTGCGGGGCCTTCTCCGCATGTCCACGTGACGTATCTGCAATTGATTCTGTCGCGTTTGCCAAAGGTCCCCGACCCGGTTGGCAGGGGCCTTCAGACTCAATAGTCTGAATCAAACGAACAAGTGGATCACAGCAGTTGATCGGCACGTACAACTCACAACGTGATGAATACATTCTAATCCTAAGTGAAGCCGACGATATATATATGTAGGCATCTGGCATAGTAACCTTTCTCCCCTTCCAACCTCTGAACTCCTGATATTTAGGGACTGTAGCTTCCGCTAAATGAGATCGTACAGACAGAGCCACGTAGTAAACCCTCATGAGGAGTAATTAGAAGAAAAACTTGCAATACCTGGGATCATAGAGGTCGGAAGACAAGTATTGTTACCACAGTCCGTGAGGTGATTGTAGAGGTATCTACCGCTTCGGCACAACGCGATGGCCAATAAAAATATTTGAAATATTCATCTAGTATATCATAAATACAGCTCTAGATTATCCCGAGTTCAACAGCGGGCCTTCTTCGCCTTTAGTACTCTTGGAAGAGTCGACGAAACGTTCTTCGAGCATCCCGCGAATATCCGCAGCATCCTTCCGTGCATTACCTGCACGCGTAGGGTCTCCTATGTCCTCCAGAACATTCGAGGCTTCCGTAAAGAGAGATATAGCCTTGGTGTGATGAGCTTGCATCTCATGAGACCGGGCAAGGCATATCAGAGCGTCAGCTCTCCAGTATTTATCGCCTACGTCGGCAAAAATATCTGCGGCCTCTGAAAAGAGCTTGGTCGCCTCGTTGTATTCGCCTCGATTCCGATGCACCTGAGCGAGACCCCAGAGGGCGGTGCCTCTGCCTTGTCTGTCGCCGATGTCGGTGAAAGTCTCTAGGGCTTGCGAATGAAGCTGGGTGGCCTCGCTATACTCCTTTCGAAACCGATGCACCTCGGCGAGACTGAATACCGCGTTGGCCTCCGCCTGTCGGTCCCCAACGTTGGTAAAAATCTCCAGCGCTTCCGAATAGAGCGTTTGGGCCGCGCTGTACTCGTCGTGAAGTAGGTGCACGGACGCGAGGCCGAAGAGAGCGTTGGCCCTGAGTTGGGGTTGTGTGTTGCCTGTGTCGGAATAAACGTCGAGGCATTCCAAGTAAAGCCCCCTCGCAACTTCGTACTCCCCTTGGAGTCGGCGGACCTCGGCGAGACCCCATACCGCGTTGGCTCTTTCCATTTTATCACCGCTCTCCGTATAGATTTGCAAAGCTTCTGTGTAGAAAGAAGCAGCTTCGGCGTGCTCGCCCCGAAATAAATGCAAGTCAGCGAGGCTACGCAGATTGTAGGCTTTCCCACTGCCGTCATCACTGATTGTGTAAATATTCGATGCCTTAGTGAAGCAGTCATATGCGTTGAGATAATCGCCTTGTTGTTTATACATCTGTCCGAGCTGGTTGAGCAGTTGAGCGTAGCGGGTCGGGGAAGCCTCTTCGTTAATGTCTTGGGTAGGTGCTGGAACGATCATCGGCTATGGGCGGGATAGTAAGTCGCGCCAAGCTAGGCTAGACAGTAGAACATCCCATTCACCATCCAAGATATCGACTTCCGACATTCCTCGGCCGTAGGTCGTTTATCGGGGTTCATGTTCCAGCATTGAGCCATCAAGGAGCAAAGCGCTCGAATTAACGACATCCGAGCATCTTCAGTCACAGACGGGAGGTGCCCCTGAATGACGCGGTTGATAACGATGCCGTCCAGTTTAACATCATGAAACGGAATTGTGTTCGTCATGACCTATTTCAACGTAAGTATCCAAGTCCGAACGACGAGCAATACTTGAATCTGGCCATACCTCATACGCTATCCAGCCTAAGGCCCAGATATCGCTCCGTAGGCATGGCTTATCGTCCTGCAGAACCTCCGGAGCAGCCCAACGAAGGGTGTAACTGCTACCTGTGAGGGTTAGGGTGCTTGCGGTAGCACTGAAGAATGCTTCAAGCGTGAGATTTCGTTCGCTGGTGATCGGATCGACTGGTGGCCGCGGTTTATCGTCCTTTTCCTCGGGATTTATGAGAGGGTGCACATGGTCGTCTCCCAGATGGCGAGCGGATCCGAAGTCAGTGATTAGAGCATGAAATTCCGAGTTAACCAGAATGTTGAGCTTGAAAGGCTCTGAATTAGCCACAAAACGTGCTTCTTCGACTGTGTGTATCTCCAAATCATAGCTCACCGATTTCAGGTCACCGTGATAAATGGGCCGGTCCTGGCCATGAAGATGTTCCAATCCTAACGTCACGTCATTGATCTAGAACTATAAGGTTGAGAAGTGGGTCAAAAGACAGTTGTTCGATCTTACCAGCGAAATTCGCTCCGGAATCTCCCACTCTCCTGAGGCCAAAAAATCCCTCAAATTCCCATGTTCCTCCCATGGAAAAATCAACCAAACTTCATGCATGGGGAGGTCCTCGACGAATCCTTCGAGCTTCACGATATTCGGATGGGAAAGTCGAGTTAAAATTTCTGACTCCCTTAGGGCCAACTGCTAAAGGTCAGCGTTCCGGTCGAGCTCCGTTATCAGACGCACTGGTCTTACCCCAAGTACACGTTCCAGATCCGTGTCCTCCCCTATATTTAGTTTCTTGACTGCGACCATCTGCCGCGACCAGCAATCCGTTAGCATTTAAGGGTTGCGTAGCCAGAATGCTGACTAATATCCGACCTTCGTTTTGAAAGGCTGATGATTGGAACGATGTGTCTGGTCATTCTCGTGGTCCGCTTTCTGAAGGTCCATTCCTCCATCCCCGCCTTGTTGGCCGTCCGAACTAGACTCTTGGGTATCGCTCTTGGACTGAGGAATGCGATTGTCCAAGTCCTCCTCGTCCATGATGTGCTCGGAGGTACCTGAACCATCCCCGATTCCTAGGATTAAATGGTGATCGTGCGGCACCTGCTCCTCATCGTTGTCATTTCGTCCTTCACCACTTGTCTCGTCGTTGTCAGCATCCGCCGTGAGACCATCCGCCTCGTAGTCTTTGCTTCGCTGATTGTCTTCGGGCTCTTGGGGATCTTTGTCGGACTGGGATCTGCCAGCATTCGAGCTGAGGTGTTCGCCCGTAATACGTTCGGACTTGTTCGCGCCCTCTTCAGCGCGGGACGGGGAAGCCAAGAGACCCCGTGAAACCTTTGCAAATCCCCCAAAAAACTCAGGGCCATCTTGAGGTAATTCTACCAATGAAGGATCGATTCGCCACTGCGCAAGTTTCTCGAGCTTATTCCGCTAGTACGATCGGGTGTTTCACTGAGTCAGCAAAGTTTGCTATTTGAAATACGAGAGGAACTAACTAGTTTTGAACTCCGAAGGAATACACTTGTGTAACCGTCTTGACCTGGCATAGACACCTGGGAAGGATCGGCAACATTGTTCCTGTTTTGTTGCATTAGGAGACGCAATATGGTGCCGCGCAATTTGATGGAACAGCTGTTAGGTGGGAGCTTGCGCAGGAGAAATAATGTAAAAATAGGAGCCTATAGAGATCAGCGAATAGTAGATCAGTATAAGGAGGCGTCGGAACAGGGTGGAGGTGGTGGGGCGGGGAAAGTTTGCCCCGCCGCAAATCCACGTGACGAGTATGGATGTTTGGATCTGTTAGCTAACTGCATCCCCGCCTTTCCCGGAACGGCGCTCCGAACCCACACGAGGGATGGTTCGAACGAGTGGATCAAAGTGCGTGTGGCTTCCAGTGCGATGTATACGCTCTAGGGTTGTGCAGCTCTTGAAATCAAATTATGTAGGCACAGGAATGTAAAAACCCTCGTAGCATGCCACTTTCCCCACTCCCGTCTGGACGTGTCTTGAGCAAAATAAGCCTCGGGTGTTATATAATCGTGACGCAGTTCAACTCCCAACTAGGTTTCCACTCGACAATGTCTCTCTGGGGCTCCAGAGTGGGCTGTAATATACACAGCGACACCGCCGGTGAGCATTTGGGTAAATAGATTGACTGTCACTCTTGGGCGGTTCTCGATGGACGATGCCTACGGCATAAAGACGAACAGCGTCGGAAATTCATATTGGTACATGATAAGTACTACACTACACTACCCCGAAGTAAGTAAGGCACTCTCTCCGACTGTGGCCGCTTCGGCAGAGTCCGCGGCTGTAGCATCTTGGAGCGTCTTGCGAATAGTCGCGGCTGTCTCCAAGGCGTTGGATGCGCGCTCAGAGTCTCCGATTTCCTCCAAAGCTTCCGATGCTTCGTTATAGAAAGAGATAGCTTCGGTGGGATGACCGGACACCCGGTTGGTATGTGCAAAGCTCAAT
>WSTX01002779.1:0-18828 GCA_019633405.1 Tulasnella sp. 408 | reverse complement strand
ATAGGTATATTCAGCTTGAAAGCATGGACCAATCACCCTGGATATTAGGTTAGCGGAATGCGAAAAGTCAATCATGCGAGTCCTGTTAAATGTCAGAGCCCTAACTCCTGAGCAACAATGTCAGAAAGATGCCTGGGTCGTGTCCGAGTCAGGTCTGAGTCGTGCCCATTCCGTTTCTTCACCTTCACTTAAAATGTTGCAGGACTCGGTGATGTGATTGGCATGCATTCTATTCATCCAGATTCCAAGGCAACCGACTACCCTACAAAGTCAATAGAATATGATTGAAATCGAATCGTACTTGGAGCGGAGCAGATTGGGAAGTCGAAGCTAATTGAGCTCCGATTCCCTCCTTTCGCAGTGTCCAGCTGTCAGGAACGGAACCGTCTGGCGCCGTTCCGATTCCTGCCCGAGGTCGCCGACCTGTTGGTCTGCGCCCGGATTCGGATCGCGTCTGAGTTTCGGTCCGGACTCTCTGTTTGTTTTCTCTTTATTTCCATTTCTGGTTCGATTCCCTTTTCTATATATACACGATGTATCTAGTCCCCGTTGATTCCTCGTCGAATCAACGCAGGTATTACCGGATTCCCTCTTCTGACGACTTGTCTCTCGACTCTCGCGCGCTCTCGCAGAGGACCCTGCCTCGGCCGTCCCGTTCGGCAGAGTCCGGTCCTTACACCAGCCGCCAACAACACAGCCTATCGTAGCGGTCGTTCTGTGACCGCGCGCCCTCTACTCGTGTCTACTCGCCTCTGCATGCCCGCTATATCGATCCATTGCGCCTGGCTTAGTAATCAGAATCAAAATTTCGTCTCATTCTGTCTAAAGTAGCTCGTCTGTTCCGCTTGACCTCACGCTAGGTCTCCCCCTCGGTCGACCGAGCTTCGTCAGCCGCCTAACGGAGTTTGACTCGGATCTCCGTCACCTTTGGTCTCTCGTCAGCAACAGGGTGTCTGAGCACCCTACACACGTGATCTCACCCTTAGGTGTAAGGTCCGTGCACTCAAGGACTTCGGACCAAGGAATGCGATCCTCAGTCTCCGCCACGGAAAATATTTTCCGTGAAGGAGACGGTTATAGGATTGCGACTTTGCAACTTGCTTAGGTTCACACGTAAGCCCCTGCTCCGGAGGCGGAGCACCTTCGCCGGAGCTAAGGGGCTTACATCCGTGAGCCTACCACTCGCGAGACCCTTGTGTGTTTCTGTTTCTCGGATAGTGTTAGCGATTTCCAAACAGTCCCGAAAGGGAGGAAGAGGATCAATTCATTAGAAAAGGTGAAGCACAAGAGTCTTGGTATACATGTGGTAGATGTGTAAGAGGCCGGAGCCCCGGAAAATTGTAGGAAGGGCCCCAGCACCATGGGCCCTTGGTGAACCATTGATGAGTGCATCTACATCAATTTACCCGTTTCACAAAGTGTTGATACGGAGGAGGGTCGCCGGGTTTTCCGTCGGGGGGAACGAGTGTGTCTCGAGTCGAGATTAGCGGAGGAGGGTCGTCGGGTTCTCCGTCGGGGGGAACGAGTGTGTCTCGAGTCACCGAGATTAGCGTCTGTGCTGCATTTGGCCCGTACAGCATTTGCTGAAGGGTTGAAAGCATTCTCCCAAAGATCTATAGGGTTTCCCAAATGAGGTCCAGTTCAAACTTGGTGAGCAACCGTACCTTCGTCTCAGTGGGCACCATTTCAATTGGTTCGACCAAGTGGATACGGTGGATAGGCGCACATGGCGGAGGTACGTGGGCCATGGACTGGTTGATGTGTGTAGGAAAGGACGCCATGAACTGTTGCTCTGGTCGATTTCCCAGCGGCCCATGTCAATACTATGCACTGCCAAGATATACGTTCCAGACTTACTGTTCGAGGAGCTCAGCTGCTGGGGAGGGGGAAGGGGGGAAGGGAACCGTTCTTTTATATAATGATCAAATCACTTGCGCCAACGAGAACCTCGTCTATTTCCGTGAGGCATGTTTTGAAGCACACCCCACTAGCCAGGCACCAGGAGGGTCGGAAGTCCGGGGAGCTGATATGCAGCTGTGGAAGATTCTTGGACCAATTGGAATGTCTTGCAGGGGATGGAAACGGGCCCCAAACGGCGTGGGGCAACCGTAGCTAGGTTGACCCCGTGGCGGTTGTGAGAGGACAAACCTGCGTACATGCGTTTCACAGGATGCGCTTCTACGGTTAACTTGCACTCGCCTATTTGTAACCTCTCCGGCTTGCAGGCTTGATGCTGAGCGCAACGTAATCAGCATATCTATATCCTTTTACATAGCAATATGGCCTTTTATAGACAGGATTTTGTTGCATTCAAATCTGTTGGCAGCGAAAACAGATGATCGTTCAGCAGGACGACCGCTTGACCCAGTGCAGTCAAATTAACCTCTCTCCCTTCCGACCATTGCCTCAAGTCAAACTCGTTCTCAGTGCTACCTCTTCACCAATCGATAGAAATTTCCAGGAACACAGAGTGTCCTGCCCCAGCAACCGTGTTGGGCTGGTTGTTTGGCTCTTGGAGGGTGATCAGCGTATATATATCTACTCAAGCGTCCAACCTCCCCATTCCCGATTACCCATTTCTTCAGCCTGTTGCTTGTTGTGCTGCTTGCTCTGAGAATGGCGGTGAGTAATAAGAACTTGGCTGTGCCTACGTTCCCAACTCAAGACCGATTCTGTCTATTGGTAATTTATATTCTAGCAACCTGAGAAGTCGACAGAGCAGATGGGGCCAACTAGCCTACAACCACCTATCGATATGGGCTTTGGATACGAGGGTCTGTGCGATCTGCGAACAGAACCAGAGATAGGCCACCGTATCATAGCGATGATAAGAGTCCGTATCGTGGGGTATGTGGCAAAGACAACGAATCAAGATCAGGAACACTGACACCTGACCCAGCATTGAGGCGGAAGATGGTTCTACCGAATGGATGCCGGCATGGCTCTTCGATCCACTTGGTAGAAACAAGGCGAAGGCTGCGAAAATCAAGCAACAAAAGGCCCACGTCACACTAATGATCTATTTGGTACGATATCCAGAGGCAGCGCAGCTTCTCTCTGACCACACGTTGTAGGTTCAGAATCGTCGCTCATATGAGTCCGAATTTTGGTGCTCCATAGTCAGGTGGCAAATTGTGAGTAGTTGCGTCGGCGAATAAAATCCTGAGCCGGCTAACACCTCCAACGGCAGGTTCGCTACCAAGATCGTACGTGTTATCTAGTACTCGTTTTCTCTGTCTGTCTAAGCGGACCATCCACCACGCCCAGAATGTACCAAGCTGCTTCAACACTACAAGACAGCTTCAAGAAAGAGCGCTTGGGACAAGAATCGTGCCCTCCTGATTAATGCCCTGGAGAAGGCGGTTCAAAGGGTGTACGCTCTGAAAGAGCCCGCAGAGGCTACATTTGCTGATGTCTTTGTCATACGCAACATCTACGACGATCCGGATCTAAAGGCCGTCATCCCGGAGTGCTTTACCTCGGGCGAGCGACTCGAGCTGGCGAAGGTGATGAGAGAGGCACTCCTACACCAGCCGGAATTTCCGCCGCCCTGCTGGGCTCTTACCAAGGACCTTCCCTATGTCGGTAAAGTAGAGGCCGGATAAGCCCTAGGAGCAGAGGGCTTGTCGTGCAAGGGCTTCCAGACCTAAATACCCTGAATGATTGTAAATATCATTACTTCGGCAAGGTCTCTCTAAAAACCATAATTATGTGATCGTACGCGGTGCCGCTGGATACGCCGGGGTTGGTTAGTAGCTGGCTCGTCGGATGTGAGGACCGGGGTGCGAGCAGCTTAGTAGAACGTGAGGAGAGTCCTCGGCAAGGGCCTTGCAAGCTTGGCTACTGGCTGTCGGACGAGATGTAGGGTGGGCGAGTGGAATACGCAGAGTCGAGGTGAAGAGTATGGGAGGAATGAATACAAGTAATCGTGAACGATGGGACTGAGTACATGTAGTAGCTATTCCCTTGGCCTCTATTGCTATTTTTCCCATAGCCTCTATGTTCTATAATCGATAACGCCGCCTGCGCGGGAATCTCATCGCCTGCAGACTGCCAGACAGTTTTTTTGCATGCCTTTAGGAAACACGGAGGGCAAATTCCAAAGGAGAGAAGAGAGCTAACGGACAAGAACCACATGAGTTAATCTAGCATTGTAGAAAGGATTAAAAGAGGGAATGAGGGAAATGAGGCCAAAGGGCAAGAGAGCGAAGAGGGAGAGAGAAGGAGTCTCGATTTTACCACAACAAGCTGCCTTACGGGCGTTAAAAACACAGTGTTTTCGGAGCAAGAAGAGGATCGTGCAGTGGGTGATCATGGCCAGTGGCGGAGTAATACAGGTGAGGTTTTATGGAGTAGGGGTGGTACTTGCTCGATTTGGTGTTTGGAACACAGTGCGGTTATGGGTGGTTTGACATAGGGTGTGCATAAGTTGGGTCGTTACCTCTTGGTGAACGCGCCGGAGTGTGGAATGAATGATGCCAGTGCGCCGATGCCTTCGGTGGTGCCCAGAATGTCGGCTAGGTTGAGATCTGGTACCTCTTCCCTAAGAAAGTGGCGATACCGGCTTTTCGAAGAGACATTCCCGAACGATATGTACTCCTGATTGGACTTCTTCTAAGTTCTCCGCATAGGCACTCCGTCGATTCCTATGGAACGAACCGGCGGTAGTACGCTCCTACAAAGGCATGGCTCGTCCTAAACTGGAAGACCTTCATATATATTGGCCTTGATAGGTTTTGGAAGTGACGGGGGGGGGGGTTGAGAGCGTAGAGGCCAAAGCGAGAAATCGCGGAAGGACGAGCGAACAGGGGCAAAGGCGCGGGAAAATAGAGTTGGGATTACGAGAAGGACGCAGAGCAGAAAACGAACGAAGAGTCGAGGACACAGAAGAGAATCAAGAAGTAGGGAAACGACAAGAAGAACAAAAGCGATATTGATGATAGAGAGGAATTGTAAGTTGGGACAAAGCAGACTGTGGGAAAAAAGCGTGGAATCGGTGCAACAATACTGCAGTCTGCTGGGAGTACCCTTAGCCTCTCAGGTCAGGCTATCGTTCCGGGAACCCATTGGGAACTCCGTCACTCCCGGGGTCGCGACCGAATCGATTTGGCGCTTACGTAAGCAGACCGATTCGGTCGTTTCAGCCAATCGTAGCGGCGCGCAGGCGCCATTTCCCCGACCCTCTAGCTATTTCAACTAGATATTGTATGTTTTACTATATTTGGCTATAAATGTACTATATCATGGGGTGGCACATGCGCCAGTCCTCGACTTTATCATTTGAGTTTAAGGATCGAACTTAGTCGTGTGGCGAAAGCCTCGCGTTCGCCGGCTGTCGCCGCCGAGACGCTCGTCGTTCGCTGGAAATGAGACCAGACGGTTGGTTCACCGTCTATCGAAGTGTCTACATATCATTACAATACTACCAAAATCCCCTTCCCATCACCATACCTTGAACGCCACCCAGTAGTCTTGTGAGGGAGGATTGCCGACTGTCGACCCGGTCCTCCTCGCAACTAGGTACGGAATGTCTGAAGGAGCCTCGGACGTATCTTGCACCACGATGGTCGGCTTCCTGTAGACTCCCCAAGAGACCGGGTGCCGCGGTCCACGTTCTTAACCAGATTCAGGGTCTGTATGGACTGAGAGAAAGGGTGGATGGGTGAGTCGTCGTGAACGGTGCTTCCGAGATCCGTGCCGGAGATACCGAGTCCGGGAAGCCGTTCCGCACTCGAGACGGGACTCTTGATCAAAGTAGGCGAGTCGATGGTTTGGGGGGAAGGGAGTTCAAGACTTCGTCGGCGAGATAGTGTATTCGAGAGAAGAAGGAGTGTTGGCGGGCGACTCGCTCGTTTCGCAACTGCGTCGACCTGGGATCACCGGGGCGGTGGTCACCATCGCCGGACCGCGAGACGGGTTCCCCTTGGTGTACATAGGGGAAGCAGTCCCAGGCGAAGACAACAACTGCTGGCGCAGCGAGACGTTCCCTCCAACAGGAACCAACGTTGCCCGATGATACGACGAGGCGGTCTCGGTCTCATCGTCCGTATACTCTCCCTCTCCGCCACTTATTCCCTCCATCATCATCGCGTGCAACCAATGCCCGTACTCCTCGCAGTCCAACCGCTCGTCGGGGAACGACCGACCCACTTCATCCGACGGGCACGACTTGGCCATCAACGAAGGAAGGAGCGTCGAAGCCGACTTGGTCGACCGGTGGCCCGGGTACCGGTTCTCCATCGCCTTGATAGAAAGCGGCGGCCTAACGACACCAAACATATCTTCGTCCCTTACAACACACTCCCCTTCCTCCTCTCCCTCGCTGTACACCGCTCCTCGAGGCCTCGCTCTCGGGGGTCCAAAGTCCGCTCGGCGATGGGGTCCGACCGAATCCGGCGAGGCTATACGATGCGAATTTGAAGGCCTCGTGAACCAAACATACTTGATTATGCTTTGTGCTACATTTCGTGAGGTATTAAGGAAGAGATATACCTGGTCAGTGACCTGAGGTATGGATCAGCAGAGGTTCAGCAACAAGTGTCAGAAACAAACAAAACGCGGTCAGTCGTCAGTCGGAACGAAATTGTTCGGCAGGATATGCATGAAAACCTGACCTGCAAGGTCGGAAAATCAAGTGACGAGAGGTTTTATAAGATACCGAAGTACGAAATAAAAAGGAAGAGCACTTATTACCAGCCTAATCGCCAATTGTAGCTAGCATTGAGAAACGGAAGCGGGGAAAACGGACTTAGCGGTAAAAACCGAGCATCCGGGAGGACGCGGAATGACGTCAAGGACTCGGGAGGTTGCGGGTATCCATGTGCCTGAACATTGGGGCCGACAAAACCCTCCCTCTGGCTTCGCTCAATCAGAGGGTCGGGGATCACATCATTCCGCTCCCCCCGCCACTCGACCGAGTTCTCCTTCGCCTGACCTCAAGACAAAGAGCACGCACGGCCTCGTTGGGTCCCTTAGGCCCGTCCGGCGAGCTTCCTTGACTCCGGCAAAGCCCGTGGTTCATCCAGTCTTGTACAAGATCGCCTCCATCCCGCCGCAAGCAGCCCCCGCTTACAGTTAGGGGAATTAATCAAATGTAAGTGGTTTTGCGACGCGCCGATTCTCTATTTCACTGAATTTTGATTGTATCTTTCGTACATACACTCAGCCTACTTCGGATCAACGTTTGAGGGAATGTCAAGCCTTTTTGGCACGCCTTGTCATTCCCTCGAACGAGGTACCTCTGCGGTCGCCCCCAAACGGCGTTGTAACGTACGTACGTCGAACATATCACTTCTAATATACTGAACAACTCCTTTCCTAAAGCTGCTATGGGCACGAAGAAGTCGCAAAGATTCGGGTCCGGTTTACCGTGGCTGAAGTGCGACTCCCTTGCCCGGTTTTCTGTACACCATCGGCCAACGGCGCTGCCTGACGAGCAATAAGCCGCTCTAGCCGCTTTCCCTGCTGGACTGGAGTCGACTCACCACCACCTCACCCTCAAACAGTTCCTCGCCGTCCTTTCCACCCGTCAATGTCGAGTCGGCGGCTTCCTCGATCTCGAGCACTCACCCTAACAGCTCTTACAACTCTAACCGCACACCCGAATCACCCTCAGCTGCCATCACATGTGCAGGTTTGCCAGCTTCTCTTCAAGTTTCACTTGCCCTTGATACTAAAGTGGCCTTCATTAGCAACAACATGACCAAGTATCCGGTTTCTCTTACCACTCGGGAATGAAGAGGGTGAGTGAAGCTTGCTAAATTGATGCACGCGGTCTTCTTGGCTGTCCGCCTTGGAGGGATTTTTACCCGTCATACAGCAGGTAGTTTTTATTATTTCGTGTCTTTTATCGTCCCACTTTCTCGGTCTCTCTCCACTGCATTATACTTTAGGGTTTTGCCCGCCTTTCCTGCTTGTTAAACATCCGAGAGCGCGTGTTTTGGGACCCGCCTTTCATTCTTGCGTGTCCGACCATCACCAGCAATCATGGCCACGAAATTGACTTAATATAAGCTTTGTAGAGGTGGCTTTGTCTTGTCTCTGGAGGGTTCGTGCCGGCGGCAAATGCTCGTGTATCGGAAACGGGCTGAAACCGGGCGCTTCGGGTATTCCGCTCGGCCGATAGCGCGACCTCGTTTTATGCTTGCTAATAAAAGGAAAGCGGGCGGAGGCTAATCTATTTCTGGAGAGGAGGGAAACTTCTTCGCCTATCACTCGGAAAATGTGGTCAAATGGTTGGGAAAGGGTGACCTTCGCATTCGGTGATCTGTAGGGGAGAGTACCCGATCCCACGGTCCTATTACCTAATCCGTTCTATGCAGCTACTGGCGTTTCCTTTTTAATCGTAGCGGCGCGCGCAGGCGCCATTTCCCCGACCCTCCGGCCAAAGGAGTACACATCGTATGGTTTATTTTAAATATGTTACGCAAAGGAAGGAAGACTATGGCCAATCAGCACCCTCGTCAATCGGGCTGATTCATAGGCGCCCCTGGGAAATTATGACCAAACACATCTCGGAAAGTGACCCACAGCTGGTTTGATGTCTCTGTGGTGCCTGCTAGTTAGTCTACATGATTAGCCGTGACAAAACCCATCTCGGAATCTGTGACAAGGCGAAGGCCTCGTGTTCGCTGGCTATCGCCACCGAGACGCTCGTGCTTCACTAGGCAGAAAATTCTCGTGCTATCATACCACAATCTAGCCAAATCACGATAGATTTATAAAGCAAATAGAGCAAGCCTAGGGTATAATGCCAATCGCTGAGTTGTGTCTGAATTCCTGGCTTCGCTTAATCAGTTGGTCGGGGGACATCGAATAGCAGACGCCTTGAGGTAGATGGCTGACACAGAGGCAGAAGAGTCATACACTGGAGCACAAAAAACCTAGGTCGCATCGGTCATGACCTGGGTTGAACGAACGCGTCGCTTGGGCTGGGAGATGTCTACAGCGACCAATTTAAATACACTGAGGCAGAAGAGTCGTACAGCCGAGCGCAAGAAATCAATGCTCGCATTGGCGATAATCTAGGTCAAGCAAGAGCAGTAAGTGGGCAAGGAGACGTCTACCGCTTTCAATCTAAATGCACTGGGGCAGAAGAGTCATACAACCAAGCAAAAGAAATCTATGCTCGCATCGGTGATGACCTGGGTCGAGCGAACGCGTTGCGACTCGCGAGGCCTGGGAGACGTCTACGGCCAACAATCCATATACACCCAAGCACCAGAGCGCACGAAATCTTCGCTCGCATCGGTTATGACCAGAGTCGGGTTTACGCATTGGATGGGCTGAGGGAGGTCTACCGCGCTCGATCCCAATATACCGAGGCAGAAGAATCGTTCAGCCAAGCACAAGAAACTTTTCACACTCGCATCGGTAATAACCTGGGTTGAGTAAACGTGCTGTTTGGGCTCGGACCCGTCTACGGCCGTCAATTCAAATATACCGAAGCAGAAGAGCCATACACCCAACCGCAAGACATCTACGCTCGCATCTGCGGTGGCCTGGGTCGAGCGAACACGCTACCCGGCATTGGTCACCTGCGACGGAAGCAAGGCCGCAACGCTGAGGCTGCATCACATTATGAGCGGGCAAGAGAGTTGTAATTGCAGCTTGGTAGGATTGGGAACGCCGACGATTGTCTCGAATGGGCCGAACGACGCGCCTCCAGCTGACAATTTGTCCAGCGCTTCGCCATTCTCTCTGATACGCCATCCACGATTTCTCAGGTAGCAATTACCGCTTTTCAGCCGCCATGTTGTCGCCAGAAAATATCTCCTACGGTAACGGTTCTTTCATGACTTGTCAGTTGTGCCTGCCCCTCTATGTACCGTTTTTCAGACTAGATACTACTCCAATGTCTACTCGCATCAACCGTCAGGTCCATGCATCATATCATGGTTTTCCCGCCTACTTTTCCCTCGTAGCTCTCGATCGGTCACGGGCTGGCGATTGAATCCCGGTGCCGCGGATCCCTTCGCTATTGTCAAACATACCGTATTCCTTCTGATACATACCACTAGTGCACACGACTCACGAACTCATGGTTATCGATTAGGGATGTACGCATTGTACCACGAGAGATGATGCTATCAGTTAACATCTGGCGAGCTACGGAGGAGGGAGATAGGGAGAAAAAGAGAAGAGAGAAACAGCAGGAAGGGGAATTTTCGCGTCCGACCACCCAAGGCGGCCACACCACGTCGTCATACTGTCAAGCGTCTACCAGAAAACGACATCTTAAGCTAGTCCGTATCGAGCGCCCGGGTCTTCGGGCCGAAAGTCTTCAATGACATCTTCGCTTAGTCAGCCTCGGGTTTTGCCCGTTCCGTCGAATACGCTGCCGATGATGACGTTTATAACACGCGAGCCCACTGACAGGGAGGGAGACAGGACCGCAGATAACCTGCTTACAGCTAGTAGCTACCAGGAGAAGAGGGAAAGCAGCATTCAGAAAAGAAAACAGAATCAGGGCTATTAGCCTAAGTACAAGGATCGACTATGCTTAGGCGAAAACGGAGAGGAACGGACTTAGAGGTGTAAGACCAAAACGTCCGGGAGGATGCGGAATGACGTCAGGTGCTCGGGGCATTGCGGGTATCCAAGTGTGCCTGATCATTTTGCGCTGAGAAAACCCTCCCTCTGGCTTCGCTCAATCAGAGGGTCGGGGATAGGATAGGCGAACGAGGTCCTCCCTTCGGCAAGGATCGGCCCTCGCTTTGCCGAGGAACGGGTTTCCATCGCTACGAAAGCTGTATATAGAAATCGGTCCTCTCGCCTATGTCCCTCGTATGTTTTACATTACCGGACCGCACAACTATTCCGCTTCGTCTATATATAGAGGGAGAGTAGAGTAGCTGTGCTGTCCCCTTAAGAATTATAAAAGTGTCTTACGGCCACTGAATCACCTGGAGTGAAATCAACCCTTAACACGCTTACTTCAACAAGTCAAATAAATACTAATAAATCCACGTGAAGTCGATTATCTAATATATTCGACCTTACATGATCCTACCATTACTTCCGATTATCCAATTATCTATAAAGACCAGGAGCAATGTATTAAGCTATGGGTTGAGGAACGAAGCTAGAACTTAATTTATGTCGGTCTATTATGACTGTTGGGTGATATATTTCACAACCCCGGGGGTGGTGTAAGTCGGTGCTGGTCTTCGCGACAGCTAGTGTTGGGCAAAGCTGGCTGGGCCGGGCTTGGGCGAGCTTGAGCCTGACCTTGCTGTGGGCTCCAGCTCAAGCCCTGTCGACAAAGCTCGGCCCAAGCCGACCAAAGCTTAGCTCGAGCCCGGCGTTATTACCAAAAGGGGAAATAAGCGGTCCCCAACCGAGCGCAGCGGGCCCTCGCTGCCTATCTCCGTAATGCTAAAAGGGAACGTTCCTGAGGCGTTGATAGGCTTGAGCCCAGCGAGCGGGCTTGGGCAAGCTGCGACTCTGAGCTCAGGCCCAGGCCCACTACCCGGGCTGGCTTAAGCTTGGGCTGGCCCGAGCTGGCCTGAGCCTGAGGCCAGCCCTGGCACAACACTAGCGACAGCGTTTGGTCCATATTTAACATTTCCTTCAAGCCTTAGACAGAGCTTACACACGTGAGGCCACAGTAACCAGCTGTACGAGACTCCGTTAGTGCCCTCCCTCGTAGTAAGTAGTCCTTCCGGGGTCCCCTTTGGGAAACATACCGCTGACCCCGGGGTTGAATTTTGCGCTCCGCGCGAAATCCCAACCCCGGGAGTGACCGATTTACCCCCTTTATCCCCTCATTCGTTTCCCCTGCTTTTCCTGATCGTTTGTTCTGTTCGATTTTGTCTTCGTTGTCATCATATCTGTGTCGTTTTCTCGTGTTTTCGCCTGCGTTGTTTCTTTTTTTGGCCAGTCCCGACCTGGATTGAGAATCAACCCGTCAGCCTTGCGACGGCCCGTATCCAGCCGTGACACCGTCGGACTCTGAAACTGCGATGCCAGACACTAGTTAGCATTTGTAAACCATAAATATGCATCGAATGCAAGATAAATCAGGTCCTGTTCTACATGTGCACCCCCTAATTGACATCCGACCCCTCAGCCTTCCAAACGGCCGTACCCAGCGGTCGGAGCCTGAAACCGCGATGTCTGAAACTAACTGGCATGCATCAATCATATGTATACATCGAATATAAGTTGAATCAAGACTCTGTATCCCCTAATTAAGATATAACCCGTCAGCCTTGCGCTGCCCGTACCCAGCCGTGACGCCTTCGGATTCCTACGATTACGACGTCTGAAACTAATTGGTGTGCATAAACCATACAATTACATCGAATATAGAACAAATAAAGACACGTAGCATTTACCCCAGCGGTTGTACATGGTTCCAAGGCCATCGGGAACTTCGCCCTCGGCAAGAGAACTTCAGCCGTAGGCAGAACGGAGTAGGGCCTATGAACTCATCATAGCATTCTGTACATGCTTTAATCAATATGTAAAAGTGTATCTGCAAGTTTGATGGCCGATTGATACTGAAAGCTGATAGCAAAAATCTCAAGAAGCCATGTCATGCGGCGTGCCGTTGGATCGGTGTATTGGTGAAGGGGAGATTCTGGACGAGCGTGGCACTGCAGTTCTGATTGGTTTCAATTCACGATGTATATAGAGACAGCTCAATAGAAGTACGGGTAGATTTTCGTGTGGAGCATACCCTCGTCAAGTGGCTTCTGCAGAACTCCTGTATCGAAAATGGAGCAACTGAGGGTGTGTCGCATTCACCAAATTTCACCACCTGCGCTATTACAGAGCGGGTTATCGGTCAGGCAGCCCGCGGCGGAGCTCCCTCCCCGCTTGTCCCGTTTACATTTATATGTCTAGCCCCAAAAGGAAAAAAAAAATCGAGCCTTCTGCAGGCTATGGGATTACCGCGCAGGCGGCGTCATCGATTATCACTCGAACAGACGAGGGTTGTCAAACCAGTATTCTCTGCACCGATCCCCACGAGCCTCCACTCTTCTCACCCTTCTCTGTGCTATTTCGCTCGGTCCTCTTGTCTCATGACTTTTCTTTACCGCTTCGATCGGGTGGCTTTGACCTGCCTACCACGCTTTGACTTTACTCTGGTGCCTCACCCATCCGTTGTTTCTTGTAATTTCTTGGTATTGTTTTTTTTTTTTAAAGTTTATCGTACCTTTACGCTGTTTTCTTTCGTGACCTCCTTTCCCTCCGTCCATTTTTGTACTTCAAGTCCTATCCCTCTAACCAAACAGTTTGCATCAATATGTAGATAGAGTCAGGGGCTCGCCGCTAACGACAGGTTCTTCCACATGCAGCTCAGTAATAAGTTTGAAAGGGCCCCTCTGGTGTAAGGAAGAAAATGCCAGCAGTCGATTGGTCACTCTATAACATCACACGAACCGTGAGACGTAAAGCACGCGGCGAAACACAATACCAGAGGTGGGGTAGGGGTTGGCGGAGCGACCAATGCCGTGGACTCTCAAGGAAGGAAAGCCATAGAAAGGATGTGAAAGGTGTGGATTGAATGCAAGCTGATCGCCCAGTCAGTTGTGGCTGGTTGAGTAGCCGCAGTTTATGGTTGTCGTTTCGGCTGCACATGTCAGTCTAACTTTCTCCCAGTTGGCTGAAGCGGCCGTCCACACTACTAGAGGGCGACGTTCAATGGGTGTCGGGTGTAAGTAGTACGGCAGGCATTGGCGGGGATAATTGCGTAGTATTTAGGGTGCAGTACTTTAAAGCGGCCGAGAAAGAGCGACTTGGAGAGGGATTCCGAGAAACAGAACAGCGGTTGTTGGAATTCGAGGAACACGTAGCCAAGATCTTGCCGCTCTTCCCATGCAAACTCCCTCAACATGTCTCCAAAATAAGCCCGAACTGCCCCTGCAAGCCTAACTCGTCGACGGTCGGTATTAATAAGGAAGGAAGGAAACGGCCTGCGATCTCGCCAGACACAAAGCGGCCTTTTATGGAGTGAAAAACTCAGCGAAAAATGCCTCCTCCGCCTTCGATAAGCGGGTTTTGTGCTTGGATTCTGGGAAAATTCCCTCGCGAGAAGAGGTCGTTCTGCGCGCTGTGTCTTCAGGTTTGCCCGCGTGGCTACCTCGTTGCCCCTGCACGACAAACTTAAACCACGACGCCCCATCGATCCTCCTCCCTCTACCCCCAGTCAAAAACCAGCGGAAACACCCTGCCTACTAGTATCAAAGGTATCCCAAGGACAACTTCCAATGAACGCTACCATTCAAAACTCCCTTCATGCCCCCGCCTTTGAGGTCCCCCACCCAGTGAACGAGCTTGGCCGAGACGGCGACAAATTTTACCGCTGCTACGATGCCCTCGCCGACGAATTGGATGAAGATATGGTAAAAGGATTGAAGGAGCAGCTGGATGGAATGCTCATTTTTGTGGGTCGCTCGATTTGGGACAGTAGCCTTCTACCAGCTCACTGCCCGCAATAACAGGCCGGTCTTTTCGCGGGTGTCAATTCCGCATTCCTTGCCCTCACCCTTCCGCTCCTCTCCGCCGATTCTGCTGATGACATCGTCACTCTACTCGTCCAGAACCAGGCCATCCTCATTCAAATGGCAACAGACACTAATGTCAGCATCCCCGCAACCCCCCACCTTCCCTCTACGAACTTCTCGCCCTCTGGCGATATTTTCGCTGTCAACGCGCTCTTTTCGCTGAGTCTGACATTTGCAATCATCTCCTCCTTCCTCGCGGTTCTGGGGCGACAGTGGCTTGTCGACTATCGGAAGCGTAGCGGGGGTGGTCCAGAACATCAGCGGTGGGAACAACTCAAGCGGTTTCTTGGGGCTGAACGATGGCGGCTAAAGCCCATTCTAGACGTTGTCTTGCCTTCTCTCCTTCAAATGGGTCTCATCATATTCTGCGCCTCGCTTGTCCTTTATCTTCGTCACCTGAGCCCCGCAATTTCGGTCATCGTCGGAATTCCGATGTGTGCCGGCCTAGTGTTTTTCATCGGGAGTGCACTTTGCACCGTCTGGGATAAATTCTGTCCTTTTCAAAGCCCTCTTTCACATATTATACTCTGGAGTGCACGCAATCTCCCCGCCACAGTGAGGGAGATAAAACTGCTGGAGTGGGACCAAATGAGGCAAGCATTGTCTCCCAAGCGGTGGGTACATCTCTTGATACACGGTCGAGAAGAGGAAAGTCCCGGGTCCCTCCAGGTCATCGCCCTCAAGCGGGCCATCTGCACGTCCGATGACCAGGCGACTCTTCTAAACGCCACCGCCAACATTTTCGGGATCAGAGATGTCGGTTTGATGGAGGAACTATGGAATGACCCCAGTTTTGAAGATCGTTTTGTTGATCAGTGGCAAAGTTCATATCATCGAATTCTAGAACTTCGGGGCAACGATGAAGTCATTATCGCAACGGCCTCCCAGCGACTATATTCAGCTGCTGCGGCCCACGTTATGATTTATCGGAACACGGAGTGGTACGGATATCGCAGTGATGCATGGCAGCCCTGGTGTGAGCAAAAATCAATTTTGATCCCCGAATCGCAAATTCGGGACTCCTCGACATGCCTCATCCAAAGTACTCTTGGATGTATGATGCTTCGCTTCTCTCAAGTTGGGCCGACACCGGAAACCATGGATATCCTTTGCAATTATCTGCTCGCCTGTTTGTTGCTCAACTTGGAACGCCAGGATTTGGGTTTCCTCTGCCTCCTCTCATTAATTACTTCGAGACTTTCGGACTTCAAAGATACCTGGGCTACCGCACAGGATTCTATAAGAGAAGCACTTAAAGGGTCTGTAAGATTATTTGCCGATTCGCTATGTTTGACTTAACTAACGACATGCATTGGTATCACCCAGCACAGCGAGAATGCATGGCATGTTCTACCGAATGCCGCAATGGCTTTACTCGCACCAGGATCGACCGCCATTCCTCACCGCAATCTCCTCCTGAATAAACTCTTCGCCTGCATCGACCAGATTATAACTGATTCAACAAATTTCACAACAGGGCAGTGGTTCTCGTTTCTCGAAGGCTTTGAGTGGATAGTGCGAAACCCTCAGCTTCCGGAAGAAGCACGGCAGGTAATAAAAAAGATTCGGCTGAAGGTGGCAGAATATTGGCAGGAGCAGTGCGCTCGGACGCGGTACACCGTCGTCTCACGACCGGCCGACCCGAGTCGACTTGGCGTTTCCACTCCTAAGATGCCTGGACACCTACCTTACGCGCTAGAGCAGTACATAACGAAGATTAGGAGTGTGAATCTGGCAGAAGGTGGCCACGACGACTGCATTGATGTCCTTCGGGTATTCGGATCATCGGCACGGCAACTTGTCGGCATCGGCTACGAGCGGTGGGAGGAACCAGCGGTGGGGAAGCGTTTTACATTGATGAATACGTTCAACAAATTTGTCCAAGAGGTAGATCGAGATTCTCGTCAGAAGCTGGTTTGACCCGATCTCTATTGTCAGCTCTGATAGCTTTCTGACGATGCAATGGCTTCTAGAACAAGGCCCGGCGAGTCCGAGCCGTGGATGAACTTTGGTGTTATTGGGATGAGGAAAGAGTATCGGCTACCTATTCACTTCCGTGAGTCACCGCTCGCGTTGGCCGCGATTGCTTAATTTACTGTACCCTCCGAGCAGCCCCGACCCGGGATCACTCTGGAGGATGGCTGCACAAGACTCCGGTATTGCTGATGGAGATCATACGGGTATTCGGGAAATGGTGCGCGAACCGCGAACGCGAACGGGAACCCGGGGCCTGCCGACAAGGATACCGGTCGGCGACTTTAGAGTTGAAGTCCGGACCGATCGGAACCTATGATGTGATTAGAATAAGAGTATTCAGGAATGTGATAGAAAAATGTATCTATTCCAGCCGATCGGTACACTACCACATTTTGAGATGCGGCTTGACCTTGGTCTAGACCTTGATCGAGCACCCTTCATAAATGGTCGCCCATGGAGTGATATCCCTGGGCCAGAGCCTTTGTCACCCCATAGAATCATATGTATGGGATCGATGCTGCACGTCATCAATTGTAATTGATGCCGAGACAGTTTGGTGAAAAGAACCACAATCACGCGGGAGGCGGGTCGGAACCCCAACTTTGGACTTGATCCAATGCAAATTATACGAACTACAAAGAAATAGGCTCGTCTTGTTCGAACGCTTCGAGCGTGCCCCAAAAGAATATTTGTTTGTATTCCGGGGTCATTGACTCTCGCGAATCCCCGGCTCATAATTAGGGCAAGATGGCGGGAAAAAGAAATGACGAGAACGTCAGGATCTCTTGGCTTCAGGGTACGGTAATATGTAAATAAAACATTACCGTTTGAGTCTAGGCTAGCCGCGGATGACTATCAGAGTACTCGATACAAGTGCTCGCCAAGGTGCAACTGACCTTGGATCAACAGGGGAACTGTGACGTGCTGTTATAGAAGCTCTGCGCAGATAATTCAAAGAGCCATACGTTTGATACCGGCTCAATCTTGAGTGCGGGTGGGGTGAAGTCGTTTCTACGAAGAGCCAGCCGGGTTTTTTATTCCATGGCGGACGACCAGACGGTTTCGAATAAACAAAGTTACGGGGAGGAGGTCCCTGGGGCTAGGCCCCACAACTGATGGTACCACAGTCGGGACGAGCCGCAGAACTCCATCGCGCCCTTTTTAATGAACCAGAAAGCTCTTACCCTTCATGCTCGTACGACAATCGATATCGTTTCCTTTTACATTCGACACCTCTGATGACCCTTCCTTTTGATATGCATATCGCCGTCGCCAAGCGCATCTTGAACGCAAAGGCAAAACGTCTCGCAATGCTTTCCGATGCAGGTGGAACCAAGAACCTACTACCGTACAACGGCTGGACGCAGGAGAAGATAGTTTTGCACGATTTCATCGCTCCTCGTTTGCAAAGGTATTTTACCATCGCTCCTGTTGGCCATACTTCTACTTCGATTCGAGACTGATATTTCAATAATTTGTTGACAGACTCAAGACCAGCGTTTTTGGACCTCCTCAGCCAAACCGTGCCCTCGATCGGTTAGACATGGCCTGGATTTTAAGTCTCTGGAGAGGCGAACGCTCCGCTCCAACGATCCACCACAAGTATACACTCGACAAAATCGAGCTTATGCTGAACCTGGTACGTGTTTGATCCGTTCATGTCCTACAGTCGTTCTCAGATGTCCCGAACAGGTCGGGAATCCTGATTCCTTCAAACCTGAGTTTTGGGCCGAGATTGCTCAGTGGCAATTGGTGGGCTAGTCGCCACTAAGACCCCGAGTTGGTGCTAACATGTTGGCCTCCCTCATACAGCGAGCGTACAAAGAACGTAAGGGGACCATATTTGTTGTGGCGACACACAGATATTGACCCATCTTCACCTCCAGTGTGCGCCAAGCTACTTGAAGAGTTTCATAGCACGATCACAATGGACCCCCCGCCGGATGACGAATACTTTCAAATGTGCTGTTCCGTATTGGAGGCTGCCGTCCAACGTGCACTCGCCGAACGGGAACCATCCCCTAGCAATGTTGCGTGGACCGATGTCTTTGCCAGTCGCGTCATACTTCAGGATCCTACTGTGCGCGCTGTCATCGATGCAGAAATGAACGTCGATGGCCAGCCATATAAACTTGACGAGCTCATTGAGGACCCCCACCACCGCCAGCCGAGTTTCCCCCCTGCCCGCTATGCGCTCGAATTCAAGTGAGTCCTTATCGCTGAGTATATAAACCCGATACCACCTCTGACATCACGTTTCTACACCGAAGGAACCCTGTCATTCCGACCCCTTTCACAACGCTTTGGAGAAGGCTTCATAGCCCTCATCGTTGGGTCG
>WSTX01002778.1:0-18884 GCA_019633405.1 Tulasnella sp. 408 | reverse complement strand
GTACACGATTCACTTCTCGCGGAACAAAAGCCGATATACGAGTGCGACCTACCAAAAGATGCTTAAAGCTATAGTTACTCATGGACTTCGTGGCGGAAGCTTTCGAATTCATCATATATAACTCATCCTTGCGCATGCCATTTCACTCCACGCCGACTCTCGTTGTGTTCCGTATCGTCCCTCCCATACCAAAAGCAAGGCGCAGCACGGCCACAGCGTCCTAATCTAAGAATTTGTTTACAGCTTTATTTCGCGCTGACGCCAAAACTGCTTGGAGGGCACCGCACATCACACCTTCCCGCCTTGACTTGGTTCCGCTTGCCCATTTCCCTGTCCCGCTCGAACTCCCCATACACTCACGGCACGTCACAGGATATTGGCACCAGATAACTTCGTTCGAACGGTCCATACGACGAGCAACGATCGAGTAGCCATGATGTTGTGACTGAATCCAGAGAGGGCTCTGGTGGGAAAGCGTTGGGCAAGCTTCGCCGCGCGATGGAGCGCAGCGATCACCTTTCTGTTCTCCCCTTCAAGTTCCGCGCCCGCTTCGCCTAAGGGAATCCTGTTACAATCTCTGTCTACATTTTTGTCAGCTACTAAGATCATATCAATTGCAGAAGATCTTGAAAGGAGAGCAGCGAGGGTTCAAGCGGTGGTAGGCGCGACCTCGGCCAAACACCAGTTCACTCTGCATCAGGAAAGCGCCGATTCCTACATAGTGGGGGTCCATATATAAAGTATACATAGAAACCAAAAACTATATTGGATACGTAGCCTACCGTAGCATTATGTAGAAACCAAAAACTATGTAGCACAATGTAGGCAAATGTAGTTTGGAAGTGTTGTAGACGTGGAGTTGTGGAGTTGTGTAGACCGTGTAGTGGTGTAGTTGTGTAGTTGCCTAGTTGTAGAGTTGCGTAGTCACTGTAGACTTTGTAGGCAGCTGAAGCAGATTAACGTGTCTAGTTTCAAGCTCTTACAGATGATGTCTGTGCTGTGCTTCGTCTTGAGCTTGTCAAACGCAGCGTGCGTCGTACGCGAATTCTAGGGACAAGATCCATCAATCGGGACATAGGAACACGTTCGTGATCTGGAAGTACTTACTAACATCGTTCATATTTTTGCGTAATTGTTGTCCCACAATTGCAATGCTTTGGATAGTTCAGTGGATTCTTGACCAAGTTCGGGGATGCCATCGGGATCGGGAGTACGCAAACCGCTGCTTGCGATATGTTCATACTGCTTCAGCACCGCCGCATCAAGTCCAACTTGCTGAGACCAGAGGAGTGATTGGTTGCTGTATGTTCCAGTATGCTTCAAATGCGGCGGAGTCGTAATAGAGCATGCTCTACGGTTTTAAGCGCTGGGGACCTCGACGGATCCAGGAACCGCCAAGTCGGGGAAGGGACGAGAGATCAAGAGAGGCGGTGTTGGAAGGTTGGCAATCGGTTGATAGCGGCAACAAGAGGTCAATAATGCCGGAGGGGTGGCCCAAAGAGGCATCTTAAATGTTGTGTGGGCGATTCGCGCGGGTGGCCTCCACGCCGCAGCGTGAGAACGCCGCATTGTTTGAATCTCGACCTCTTTTTGGCCACCACGTCCCCCAAGGACCGAGCATGCACCCCTCAAGCACGATGCCGGGCAGGGCTGGGAACATGCCCGCCGCCCAACAACCACGAAAATCTCAGCGCTGCAACCCACTGAAGCAACGTGTCAGCAGCAATCGAGACCAGGTGAGTCCAATCCCCTTCTGGGGCACTTCGCACAGCCGCAAGTCTTGCCTGGGCCCCACGGAGAATTCCTAGCTCGCTGGGGCTCAGGGGAGACCTCGTTCTGCATGAGGTGCCCCGCCTTCGGGTGTCGAAAATTGTGCCAAACACCTCGCTAACATTGCCCCTCCACCCATGTGCCAGCTGCGACTGCAGGCTCTATGGATTGTGACGGTACGCTTTGTTGCTGAATACGGGGCCATTGCCAAGATCGAGCGCTGTTGAGCAGGGCTTCTGGAGGCTTCTTTGAAGATCCACCTTGACGGTGAAGAACCGCGTGCCCTCACCTCTCTTTTCGACCCCCAGGGCTGCCAGCATAGCTGTAGGTCCACTGACAAGAGCACCCGCGCCGCTGTGGGACCTATTGGAGTGTCGCCATTCCGGGCAAGCTGCGCGCGCTTGCCTGTTCCGTCTCTCATCTTAACTCACACAACTTGATTGTCATCCGCGGCTAACGCCACCTCCCACTTACCAGAAACTTCCAAGTCAATATGCACTCCCAAGTTGTGGCTAACGCCGACCCATGGCAAGCGATCACGGTCAAGATCTCGCGCGCTCAAATTGTCATGGCATACGCGCTCTTGATCTGGGCTATCAACTGTACGTTTTACATCCTTGCCGTGTTCCCTTCTCAGAGTCTCCGCCTAATATACTCTTTTTGAAACCAAAATAGGGCTCATGACTGGTGTTGTCATGTGGATCACGATATCTGCAGTCCAAGACCACCGATGTATTCCAGCGCTGAGGGGATTCAAGCAAGTCCAACTCCGAAAGAAAGGTGAGCCATCGCTTAGGATGGTGAATTGTGACTGGTTAGTTTATGTGCTGTGGTGGGTGAAAAAGAAATTGCAAAAGCGGGCAGGGGCTCGACGTTAATGAGGAAGGATTAGCTAGACGGTTCTTTGTACCTACCTACCAATTGCCTAGTAAATTTAGTGAATTGGATATTATAAAGTAATACTACTATAGGTGTGATACACTACTACTAGTCCTACATGCCTACAACAGTCTACAGAATACTACATGCCTACCGTACTACACAACTACACAACTACACATTACTACAGGAGACTACCGTAGACTACAGGAGACTTTATATATGAGGGCATACCTACACTCCTATGGTTGCTACAAGGCCTACTGTAGGCTATGTAGGCTACACCAGCCTACTAAAGTAAACCCCATTTTCCTGATGTGAGGAGGTGTCGGCTGTTGCGGACGAGGCATACGAACGGCTTCGACCATTCGAAGTCTCAAGACAAAGGATTGATCTATCCGCCAATAAATCCAAGCGCTCTAGAGATTATGGCATTGTGCGGCAAGCCGAGCCTCGCTCTTCAGCATGGCGACTGACGTAGTTGGCTTCGCGTCGATATGGCTCTCTCAGCTCGTAGCCGTCAAGCCAACCAAGACATCAGAGGCGGACAACATGTCTGATGCGAAAAGGGTGAGTTGTCTCGTTTGGTCGTTTGGTCAGGTCGGTGATTTCCACCCTCAACTAGGCGTTTACTAAGAGTCTGGTCGGGTCTCGAAGCGCATCCGGGCATTGCCAAATTCCTAGGACTTTATGCCAACCTCGACCGTGCTGAAGCCTGACTACTCTCTCTTTGGGACCGATATGGGAACGTCGCCCAATTCATCCTGAGGTAGGCGTCGGATGTGCCTAAAAAAGCAACGACGATGGTCGCCAGTGTTCTCCGAAAGCAAACGGTCGTCTATCATCGCCACTCCTTCCCCCTCAATGCCCTCCAAGTCGCTGTAGGAGCTCTTTAAAAGTCAGGAGCCTCAACGATCCCATTGGGACGGCTGAGATCTTGCATCTCATGGGCAGCTCCCTCACCATTCAAGACAACGAAAAGGCGGCAGCCAAAGCTCTGCTCGTCCTCGCGTCGGTGTACTACCGCCAGAACGAGAACGACAGAGGAGCGTCAACAATATCTGAGGCCTGTGACGCGGCTCAGAGGATCGGATGGGAGCACAAGGTCTACTTCGCTCTACTGTATTCAAGCTCCAGCAAGTATTGTCAGCATTTTATTACGAAGAGGGGGGAGGGCTCCGCCGAGAAGGATCCGGATCGCACGACGCAGCAGCGCGTGGAGAAGACTCGGTCAAGGTTGTCCTATCTCGGCATTGTCCTCGAGAGCCAAGAACGGCTTGACGAAGCAGCCGAGGTATTCGACGAAGCATGCTCGATGTACCACAGCATCTCAATTGTCGATTTCGAACCTACACGTTCGGTGTCCCACCTCACGGAGGTCGAACGCAAGCAAAGCAAAAAGGAGGAATGGTTCTCCTGGTTAATCGAGTCATTACCGACTATCGCGCATTCGGGTAGCTTTCTCTATATTCGAGAATCTGGACGAAAACGCAGAGGTCTTCGGCCTGCTCAGACGATACGACAAGGCGGCACTGCATGTCAAAACGGCTCTAACCCTTGGTCTGGAGGATCGGTATTATGATATCGATTTACGACATAAATTGAGCCATATTCAGAAACCGCATCGAGGGGGAACTTTCAAAAGCCATCCAAACTTCGGTACACCAGAACTCCGTCAGTCGACCCGACCTCGCCTCTGCAATGTGACCTGCAGCGGTCTGAGCGACGTGTACATCAGCTCGGCACTTCCCGTCTCAAGCTTCGGATCAAATCTAGCAACAGTAGAAGTGCGCGGTCATCTTTGTACCTCTGCGACCAGGTCACTTTTGGTAGCCAACCTGTCGCTCCCAATGCGTGTACTACAGGAACTCCCAAAATAGCATGAAACCTTTGTTATATTTATCCGGTGAGTTTTGCAACAGCCATTACCAATTATTATACCGGAGTAGATTTGGCAGTTAGTCGTCTTTGTGGTATTAATCGGCTTTGTCGTCACATTGGAGCTGGACCCTGACCAGGATGCGGTGGCGACCGCCGGCGAGAAATACCAGTCCCCAACAGACTGTTACTCTGGCGCCCAATGGGATATGTTTCATTCTTTTGGATCGGGACATTTTTCACGTCAGGTGAGACCTCTTCCAAGTGTAAATGTTCTCTCGCACAGGACCGGGGAGTTTCTGAATCAGGTACTTTGCCTAACTGGGTATGCGTAGCGATGCAGAGAGGGATCTACCCCTACCCACGCAGTCGAATTTGGTTAAATTGCCAGCTAAAGCAAGTGCTCGTGACCGAGAAGCAGACATTATGTAATGTACGAGAAATATAGGAAGTGATAAAGTACTTAGAGAGTGAGTAAGGACAGTCGCTGAAGTGATGGTCGGCACAGATGGACGGAATGCCCCACCCCTGAGGAACTGCCCTAAGGCGATGCACCGCAATTGGGAGGCCTATATATAAGCGGATGACGACTTTAGTGACAGATGACTTGGCTTCGAGCTACCGCGGAAGCAGAAAAGGCAAGTCAGGGTGATGCGGCGGGAGGTTGAACTTCAAAGCAGTGACGCCATACACCACCTACAAGGGACGCGTTGTTTGTTGTTCAGTAGTGCCCGCTGTTCTGGTTCGATTGCGTCGCTGTTCGAAATCTCCAGGCGTGACTTTCTCCATTTCAGTGTTCGCACTGCGGTAATAAATTAGACACTGGGAAGCGATGACGTTAGCTTTTCCAACCAAGTGACCTTTACGAAGGCGCGCTCGCAGTGCCAATCACAATTAGACGAAGGCTAAAATTAAATTCGAGGCCCCTAGACTCTTCCCTACAAAGGAACGACCTGGAGGAGGCAAGCTGTCGGGAACCGCACATGGCGTCCGGGAATGAGGTGCTTACGCGCCACATGTTTCGGTCATCGACCGCATGCTATAGAGAGTCTGGACCTCGGATGAAGTCTACAAGGAAACAGGTCGATTCTCAGACATGCCCAACAGCCCGTAACACGGCTGCGATTACTGTAAGTATACCTTGTCAATCCCGCGCTGAAGGACACAGCGGTTAGCGGTGGCTAGGAGGGGAGTTTCAATGTAGTTGAGGTGGGGAACTCTGTTAGATGCGACTTGGCGCTTCGACGGATGTACGTCGTCGCTTGTCCCTCAGCCCGTCCGGGGCCTTTCATACATTCCGCCGCTCCAAAGCTTTCACATACATATCACGTTTAGCATTTGATTCCGTTCATCAACGTCCAAGCGGAGAGGTTTTCTGACGTCCCGTGTATTGTATGAGGTCGAACGGGAGCCTGACAATCGTCAGGGGTAAGCCTGCGAAACCGGGCATCGTGCCATTGAGGCAGCCCAGTCCTCGCCTCATTGCTCGACACAGAGTACAACCACCCCTCATTCCCTCATCCCTCCCCGCCAAACTCGAAGCAAGACTGTCTGAAACGATGTCCACGACGGAAGCTACGCAATCGCAGAGTACCAGCGCGCAAGCGGTGGTAAGCGCCCGTCCAGTCCAGTTTGGAATCTCGCCGCTGATGTGCCCTATTCCCTCCAGGACGAAGAATATGAGAAACTCGAACGGTTTCACGTCGAACGTCGGAGACTGGTATTCTTCGACAACCAGGATCCGTCACATGGGGGTTTCGGCATCGTTCTACGTGCTGAGCTGCACCAGTCCGCCTATCTCCCGACGTGGCTGGCCTCCCGTCGGCATGGCCCACCGCAGTTGGTGGCTGTCAAACAAATCAAGATTCCACCGGGCTATAACGTGACGAGGGTGAAACGAGTACGTCTGGCACTTTTGAGCACTTTCAGGTAGCTGAATTCACTCTCGGGTAGGCGTTCACCAGGGAGATGTTGGTGTGGTCGAGCGCCGGCGAGCATCCCGGGATCGCCAAGTTCCTCGGGTTTCACGCCGACTTCAAACACTCGGAGGCCTGGCTTCTCTCACCATGGGAGCCTAATGGGAACGTTGGCGATTTCGTCAAGAAGCACAACCTGGAAGTGCCCGAAAAGCTATCACTGGTTCGTTACTCGAGAGCTTCGTAGACACATCAGGGTGCTAATAACTTAGTCTAAGATCTACGATACCATCGACGCGTTGACGTTTCTTCATCAACTGACTCCACCAGTGTGTCACGGCGACATCAAATCCGTAAGCCAGACCTGCTCGAACACTCGTCCGCCAGTCCCTAAACGCATCGTCCTTTCTAGGCGAATGTTCTGGTTAGCGCTTATTATAAGGCTCGTCTGTGCGACTTTGGTCTTGCGCGACTCCACGAGGATAGCGGTTTCGGTCGGCTCGAGACGTCGACAGGCATGAAAGGGTCCATTCGGTGGTGCAGCCCGGAGCTTCTGAATAACGCACCGCGCGCACCAACTAGCGACGTATATGCTTGGGCGTGGCTGGTTTGGGAGGTTGGTACACTTCTATCTTCGCATTTGCGGTTGATGGTAACGCCTATGGACTTGCAGATTATGACGGGGGACATGCCGTACAAGGATACCGTGGCCGATTACGCTATCATGCGGCAGATATTTGAGGGTCCTCTACCTCAGGTTGATGGAGCGTCCCGCCTTAGCGACTGTCTTCAGGTTTGGGAGTTGATGAGGAGGTGTTGGACCGTTGAACCTGAGCAACGACCGACGGCCAGGATGTGTAAGACTACGTTCACGTACCTGGTAAGCATCCTTGGCATCCCGTCCTTGACTATAGCACCCCTGACCTCCGCATCAACAGCCCCGCTGCACACCCACCCCTACGAATGCCGACCATCAGACCCGGTCGGCTGTACTCCTCGAGAATCTCGGTTCCCTTGAGGGTTGGAAAGGGAACTCCGAGAAGAGCTCGGCGTACCTCGACGAGGCCATGCGGCTCTATGAAGAAGAAGGGGATGAAAGGGGTATATGCAGCGTTCTCCGGAAGCAAGCTGCTGCGGTTCTTAGGATCGGGAACTATGTCAAACTCCGTGCCGTCGCCTCTATCGCGCTGGAGCAATGCAAAGCCCTGAACGATGCTCTTGGGATAGCGGAAACGTCGTACTACCTTGGGTACTCGCTCGGGATGCTGGGTGAGGATGACGAGGAGTTACGATTCATGGAGGAGAGCCTGGAAATTCGTCGTAGGCTTGGGGACGAGGTCGGCGTGGTACAATGCCTAGAGAGAATAGCCGAGAGCCTAAGGGCTCGGGACCAAAATCAGGAGGCACTATCCCGACTGGAGGAAGCCGTGGCAATAGCCACTCGGTCTGGCGACCGATTGGGACTGACGAATGTACTCCGGCACAAAGGGCGGATGCACATTGAGCTCTCTGATTTTGTCAAGGCTGCCGAGGCTCTTTCGGAGGCTATCGCGCTTAGTCGGAGTGTTGGGTCGGATTATAATCTGATCGGCTCCTTAGATTACATGGGCCGACTCAAGGTTAAGTTAGGGGAATACCAGGACGCTGAAAGACTTTTCCAAGAGTCGGTTTCCATTGCTCGACGCACCGGAGTCACCGGAAGAATAGCAACGGGGCTGCAGTATTTGGGAGACTGCTTCCGAGAACAATCAAAACTCAAAGAAGCAGTCTCTGCATTAGAGGAATCGTGTTCATTGTGGGTACAGATTTCACGACCCGAGGCGTCGTTATGGCCCGCTTCTATCGTTGTGGAATTGAAAAGTAGCCAGGGTGATTGGGATGGCGCACTCTTTTGGCACGACCACCAGATCGCTGTGTTCCGTGACCAGCAACAGCATATCTCGGTGGCAGATGAACTGGAACTAAAAAGTCGGACTTTGGTGAAGGCGCAACGATACGACGAGGCGGCATTACATCTCGAAGCCGCCATCGTGACTTATACAGAGAACGAGCGGTCCTGGAGCTGGGAGCGGAACAAATTGTGCGCCATTCCGAAGACAGTAATGAAGTGGGAGCGCCGGTTACCTCTTTTGTGCGACGTCAGGAAACTCCAGCGACGACATCCACAGCTGGTCACCGCCAGTCTCAAGCTTCCGATCCTCACCGGTCACGGAGAATTGTGATCGCTTGTGTTCCGGCTATCGATGCCCCAAAAAGATCCATTGCTCACCTTCCTCCGAATTGTTCTAATTAGCGTGGTTAACGATGCCATCTGTATATACTACATGTAACATTTCCTCTGCCTGCACACGATTTACTTCTCGCGGAATAAAAGTCGATATTCGGGGGCGACCTGCCAAAAGATGCTCAAAGCTATAGTTGTCCATGGACTTCGTGGCGGAAGCTTTCATCATAACTTATCCTTGCGAATTCCATTCTACTCCACGCCAACTCTCGCTGTGTTCCGTATCATCTCATCCCCTACCAAGGTAAGGCGCGGCACGGCCTGAGCATCCTAACCCAAGATTTCGTTGATAGCTACATTTCGCGCTGAGGCCAAGACTGCTTGGAGGACGCCGCACACCACACCTTCCCGCCTTGACTTGGGTCCGCTTGCCCATTTCCCTGTCACGCTAGACCACCCATACACTCACGGCACGCCGCAAGAGATTTGCTCCAGACAATTTCGTTCGAACGGTCCACACGAAGAGCAACGATCGAGTACTCATGACGTTGTGACTAAATCTAGAGAGGCCGCCCTCTGGAGTCTGCATTAGGCTTCGCCGCGCGATGGCGCGCAACCAGCGACCACCTATCTGTTCCGCCCTTCCACGCCCACTTCGCCTAGGGAAATCCTGTTACAACCTCTGTCTACCTCATTGACAGCTACTGATATCAGTCCTCAGAAGACGTTGAAAGGAGAGCAGCGAGGGCTCAAGTAGTGTTGCCGCCGGTTTGGGTTTGAGGACCGGTTTGCTCGGTTCGGTTCAGGTTCGGTTCGGTTCCAAACCGGAACCGCAAACCGACTTTCGTCGTTCGGGGAACCAGTTCGGGAACCGAACCAAACCCGAACCAAACCGGTTCAGGTGACGTCATTTCGACCGATCCCAGGCCACATATTTCGCGACCAGCGATCTTCCCACTCAGGTGATCTCAATCTTGCCACACCCGATGTCGGTGTCAAAAGCATCTCGCCGACCGGGAGCGCTTTGTACCCATTACATTACCCAATTCATCCCCCCGGATCAGTTCTTTTCTGGATAGCAAACCCTCAAAAAGGTTCCGAATTTGATTCACCTTGGTCACATACGATGCATAAGGCTTCGGACCATTCGAGGCTCCGGGCGAGGTCATCCATAACTGTCTGTATCGGGAGGCTTGATGTCTGTCGGATGTCGATATCGCCGGTTTGCTGAAAGGACCTCATGCTTGATGTTGCTGATTATCCTCCCTTTTGCGATACGCCGACTAGCTTACTCTAACGGTAGTAGTGATGAGATAGCCCGTAAACCGTTGTGTCTAGGAGGTAGCTTGCGAATGTAAAGGTAAAGGCAGTGAGTACGACGCGTGTTCAAGGATCCGCAACTTGAACTCCCATTGCACGTGTTTGAAGCAGCGCAGGTGAAACTAACACTGAACAGTCACCAAGCGGCCGCAACCATCTCTTATCTACCCGCCTTGGAGCCCTTCAGCCCCTCAAGGCCGGATGCTGGCGCGGCCGTAAAAAAAGTTCGGTTCTGAATAGGCAGATCAATTAGTAAAGTGAGTTTCTCCTCCGGATTGAGAATAGGATCGCCAAGGATGATGTCCTGCATAATGGAGACTTGTATTTTCCAGTAGAAGATGATATCGTATGTCGGAGCTCGAAGACTAGGGGAAAGAGGGTAGTTTACTCAGCTCTCTATTCTACTTTTGTCTTGCACGTTGAACGATTGCCCTTCCTAGTTTAGTCTATTTATTTTTTTCTATTATATCGTCCCACGCCACTTTATACGGAACCGGTTTCTGCCTGGTTCGGTTCTGGTTCGGTTCGGAACCGGAACCGCAAACCGACTTCTGGCGGAGGCCAAACCAGTTCGTGAACCGAACCGAACCGAACCGAACCGACGGCAACACTAGGCTCAAGCGGTGGTGGGCGCGACGTCGGTCCAAACACGAAATTCACTCCGAGTAGTTGTCTGCTGTTGCAGGACGAGGCATACGAACGGCTGCGAACATTGGAGGTCGCACGCCGAAGGCTTGCTCTACTCACCAATGACTCCAAGCCCTCAGGATGTTATGGCGTTGTACAACAAGCCGAGCTTTGCTGCTCAGCATGGCTACCCACGTGGTTGGCTCACGTCGGTATGGCGCTCCTCAGCTCGTAGCCGTCAGGACAGTCAAGATACCAGAGGTGGACAACATGCATATGTCTGATTCGAATAGGGTGAGTTGTCCTGTTTGGTCATTTGATCAGATTGTCGATTTCCACCCGCGCCCAGGCGTTTACTAACAGCTGTTAGTCTGGTCGGGTCTCGGAGCGCATCCGGGCATTGCCAAATTGCTGGGATTATATGCCCACCTCAACCGTGCTGAAGCCTGGCTACTCTCTGCATGGGCCCCATATGAGAACGTCGCCGAATTCATCCTGAAAGGGCAACGACAAGGGTCACCAGTGTTCTCCGATAGGAAACGGTCATCTACCATCGCCACTCATTGCCCCTCAATTCGCCGTAGGAGCTCTTGAAAAGTTCAGAAACCTCAACGATCCCCTTGGAACGGCTGAAATTCTGTATCTCATGGGCAGCTCCCTCACCATTCACGGCAACAAAAAGGAGGCTATGCACTTTCTGAAGGAAGCCCTCGAAATCTTCCGAGCACACGGCGACGACACGGGCGTTGTACAATCTCTCGAGAGGATAGGCGAGATCCACAAGCGGGGACAGTGAATATGAAGACGCGTCGTCGGCGCTCAAGAACGCCGTAGGAATCGCTCGTCACTGCGGAGATAGGCTGGCTGAAGCCAAAGCTCTGCTCGTTCTCGCGTCGGTGTACTACTACCAGAACGGGAACGACAGAGGAGGGTCAAGAATCTCGGAGGCCTGAGACTCGGCTCGGAGGATCGGATGGGAACACGGGATATGCGCTGCTCTACTACATTCAGGCTTCCACAAGTATTTTCTGGGATTATATCATGAAGGGGAGGAACTCTGCCGAGAAGGGATCCTGTCACACGACGCAGCAGCGCGTGGTGAGGACTCGGGCAAGGGTTATCCTATCTAAGCCTTCGTCTCGAGAAACAAGAACGTCTGGGCGAAGCCGCCGACGTAGTCGAAGAGGCACGGTCGATGTACCGCGAAATCTCGCTTGTCGATTTCGAACCTGCACGTTCGGCCTCTCACCTCACGAAGGTCAATCGCAGGCAAGTGAAGATGGAGGAATGCCTCTCCTGCTTTGATCGAATGATTATCGACTATCGCACATTCGGCGAGCTTTACGACGTTGTCCGATCATTTGGACGAAAAGCTAGAGGTCCTCAGTCTGCTCGGACGACACGACGAGGCGGCACTCCATCCCGAAATGGCTCTAACATGTGGTCCGGAGTATCGGTATTACTATGTTCATGTACGCCGTAGATCCGGCCATCTTCCGAAACCGCATCGAAGGGGAACTTCACAAACCATCCAAACTTCGGCACACCAGAACTCCGTCAGTCGACCCGACCTCGCCTCTGCAATGTGACCTGCAGCGGTTTGAGCGACAGATACTCCAACTCGCCACTTCCCGTCTCAAGCTTCCGAACAAGTCTAGGAACAGTCGAAGTGTGCAGCCATCTTTGTACCTCTGCGACTAGGTTACTTTAAGCAGCTAATCTCGTCGCTACTTAGGTGTGTACTACTGGAACTCCCAAAACAGTATGAGACGTTTGTTATCTTGTTCCGGTCAGTTTTGCTACAGCCGTTACCAACTATTATATCGGAGTAGACTTCTACAGTTACTCGTCTTTGTGGTCTTAATCGACCTTGTCGCCACATTGGACCTAGACCTAGACCCTAACGAGCATGGCGGCGGCGACAGCGGGCGGGGAACAGCCAGTCCCCCAGCAGATTGCCACTCTGGTGCCCAATGGGACATGTTGCATTTTTCTGAATTTGGCGATGCATTTCACAACAAGAAAGACCTCTTCCCGGTCGAAGCCGTCTCTCGTTCAGGGCTCGAGGGTTTCTCAATGAGGTACTTACCCAATTGAGTATGTAGAGCGATGCAAAGAGTGATCTACCCTCCGCACTTAGTCTAGTTTGGTTTCATCCAACTCAAGTGCTAGCTAAAGCAAGCGCTCGTGACTGAGAAGCAGACATTATGTAACATACGAGAAATATCGAAAGCGATAAAGTACTCAAAGAGTGGATAAGGACAGTCGCGGGGTGGCGGTCCGGCCAGGGGAAGAACAACACAACTGGACAGAACGCCCTCACCCCTGAAGAACTGCCCTAAGGTGATGCACCGCAGCTGGGAGGCCTATAAGTCGATGATGGCTTTAGTGACAGATGGCTTGGCTTCGAGCTACCGCGGAAGCAGAAAAGGCAAGTCAGGGTGATGCGGTGGGAGGTTGAACTTCAAAGCACTGACGTCATACACCACCTACAGGGGGCGCGTTGTTTGTTGTTCAGTAGTGCCCGCTGTTCTGGCTCGATTGCGTCGCTGTTTGAAATCTACAAGCGTGACTTTTCCCCATTCAGTGTTCGCATTGTGGTGGTAAATTAGACGCGGGGGAAGCGATGAGGTTAGCCTTTCCAACCAAGTGACCTTTACGAAGGCGCACTCGCAGTGCCAATTATAATTGCACTGAGGCTAAGATTACATTCGAGCTCCCAAGACTCTTACCAACAAAGGAACGACCTGGCGAACTTAAGCTGTCGGGATGGCGTCCGGGAATGAGGTGCTTACGCGCCACATGTTTCGGACATCGACTGCATCCTATAGACCGCGAGTCTAGACCGCTAATGAAAGCTACAAGGAAACAGGCCGATTCTCGGACGCATAACACGGCTGGAATTACGATGTACCTTGTCAATCCCGCGCTGAGGGATACAGCGGTTAGTGGTGGCTAGGAGGGGAGGTTCAATGTAGTTGAGGTGGGGAACCGTGCTGGATGCGACTTGGCGCTTCGACGGCTGTACGTCCTCGCTTGTCCCCCAGCCCGTCCAGGGCCTTTCATACATTCCGCCCCTCCGAAGCTTTCACATGCATGTGACGTTGAGCATTTGCGTCCGTTCATGAACGTCCAGAGAGGTTTTCTGACGTCCAGTGTATTGTGTGAGGTCGAAGGGGAGCTTGTTATGCCTCAGGGGTAAGCCTGCGAAACCGGGCATCGTGCTGGGCGACATTGAGGCAGCCCCATCCTCGCCTCATTGCTCGACACAGACTACAACCACCCCTCATTCCCCCATCCCTCCCCGCGAAATTCGAAGCAAGATCGTCTACAACGATGTCCACGCCGGAAGCTACACCATCGAAGACCGCCAAAGCGCAAGCGGTGGTAAGCGCCCGTCCGGTCCAGTTTGGAATCTCGCCGCTGATGGGCCTTATTCCCTCCAGGACGAAGAATACGAGAAACTCGAACGGTTCCACATCGAACGTCGGAGAATTGTATTCTGCGAACACCAGAATCCGTCCCGAGGAGGTTTCGGCGTCGTTCTACGCGCTGAGCTGCACGAGTCCGCCTATCTCCCAACGTGGCTGGCCTCACGTTGGCATGGTCCACCGCAGTTAGTTGCCGTCAAACAGATCAAGGTTCCGCCTGTCTACAGCGGGCCGGGGGTGAAACGGGTAAGTCTGGCGCTCCTTGGTACTCTCAGACAGCTGAGGTCCGTCCATCGCAGGCGTTCACCAGAGAGATGTTAGTGTGGTCGAGCGCGGGCGAGCATCCCGGGATCAGCAAGTTCCTCGGGTTTCACGCCGACTTCAAGCACCAGGAGGCCTGGCTGCTTTCTCCGTGGGAGCCTAATGGGAATGTTGGCGATTTCGTCAAGGCGCACAAGCTGGAGGTACCCGAAAAGCTGTCGCTGGTGCGTCGCCCAAGATCTTCATCATGATCACATCAGGACGCTAATCACCTCGCCCTAGATCTATGATACCATCGACGCGTTAACTTTTCTTCATCAACTGCCCTCACCAGTTTGCCACGGCGACATCAAATCCGTAAGTCAGACCTGCTCGAACAAGGATCCGTCGGTCCCTAAACGCATTGCTGTTTCAAGCCTAACGTCCTGGTCACCGCCGATTATAAGGCCCGTCTGTGCGACTTTGGCCTCGCACAACTGCATGAAGATAGTGGTTTTGGACGACTCGAGACGTCGACGGGCAATACAGGGTCCATTCGCTGGTGCAGCCCCGAAATCCTGGACGGGAGGCCACGGACACCAGCTAGCGACGTGTACGCCTGGGCGTGGTTAGTTTGGGAGGCTCGTAGGCTGTTACTGTCTGTGTTATGCTCGATAGTAACGTCTCTCTATTTGCAGATTATGACGGGGGATTTGCCGTACGGCGAAACGTCTGTCGATTACGCAATCATACGCAAGATCTTCGAGAGTCCTCTACCTCAGGTTGATGGAGCGTCCCGCCTTAGTGACTGCCTCCAGCTTTGGGAGTTGATGGGGAGGTGTTGGAACGTCGAACCCGAGCAACGACCGACGGCTAGGATGTGTAAGACTACACTCACGTACCTGGTAAGCATCCTTGGCATCCCGTCCTCGACTATAGCACCCTGACCTCCGCATCGACAGCCCCGCTGCACACCCACCCCTACGAATGCCGAGCATCAGACCCAGTCGGCTGTACTCCTGGAGAACCTCGCTGCCCTAGAGACGTGGAAGGCAAACTTTGAGAAGAGCTCGGCGTATCTCGACAAGGCTATGCGGCTCTATCAAGAAGACGGGGATGAAAGGGGTAAATGCAGCGTTCTCCGTAAGCAAGCTGCCGCGGTCCATAGGATCAGGGACTGGGTCAAACTCCGGGCCGTCGCTTCTACCGCCCTGGAGCACTGCAAAGCTCTGAACGATGTTCTTGGGATAGCGGAAACATCGTACTACCTTGGGCACTCGCTCGGGATGTTGGGCGAGGAGGTCGAGGCGTTAAAACTCCAACAAGAGAGCCTAGATATTCGTCGTGCCCATGGAGACGAGGTTGGGGTGGTCCAATGCCTAGAGAGAATAGGCGAGAACCTAAGGGCTCAGGGCCAAACGCAGGATGCACTATCCAGACTGGACGAAGCCGTGGCCATAGCGACTCGGTCGGGCGACCGATTGGGACTGGCGAATGTACTCGAACTCATAGGGTACACGCACTTTAAACTCTCTGATTTTGTCAAGGCCTCCGAGGCCCTTTCGGAGGCTATCGCGATCAGCCAGAGTGTTGGGTCGGATTCTGATCTGATTGGCGCTTTAACTACGATGGGACGGGTCAAGATGAAGTTAGGGGAATACCAGGAGGCTGAAAGACTTTTTCAAGAGTCGGTTTCAACTGCTCGACGCTTCGGACGCATTGGAGGGTTAGCAGAGGGGCTGCAGGTATTGGGAGACTGCTTCAGAAAACAAGCAAAACTCAAGGAAGCAGTTTCTGCATTCGAGGAATCGTGTCGATTCTGGGTACAGCATTCACGACCAATCGGATTGTTATGGCCCGCTTCCATCCTTGTGGGATTGAAAAGCGATCAGGGTGATTGGGATGGCGCACTCTTTTGGCTCGACCAACACATCGGTGTCTGTCGTAGCCTGAAACAGTATTCGAAGGTGGCGTATCGCCTGGGGCAGAAGGCGGAGATCTTAGTGAAGAAGGCGGAGGTCTTGGTGAAGAGACAGCGATACGACGAGGCGGCGTTACATTTCGAAGCTGCCATGCTAACTCGGACGGAGGAAGGGAACTCTCAGAGCTGGGAACGATGGGAAACACTGGAGCAGCTGTGCGCGATTCCGAAAACGGTCATGAAGTGGGAGCGTCGGGTACCTCTTTTGTGCGACGTCAGGAAACTCCAGCGACGACATCCACAGCTTGTCACCGCCGGTCTCAAGCTTCCGATACCCGTCGCTCAAGGAGAACTGTGATCGCCTCGGGTTCTGTTTATCGGTTTTGCAAAGCGATCCGTCGTCCACCTTCCTCCGAATCTTCCTAATTAGCGCGGCATACGATGCCATCTGTATTTTATTTTGTACGTATTATTTCCTCTACATGTACACGAATGTCTTCCCTAGCGGAACGGGTGCGACCGGCTAACGGATGCTAGTTATTGCTGGACTTCGTTGTGGCGGCTTGGACAATCACTCCCCTTGTGGCGCGCCACTCCACGCCGCCTCTCGTTGTGTTCCGTATCATGCCACCCACCCTACACCAAGCAAGGCACGGCACCTCGCAGAAGAATAACTTCGTCGTCGAACGGTCCACAAGACTCCAGCAACGATCGAGCAGTCGTGATGTTGTGACTAAATCCAGAGACGCCCTCTGGTGGGAAAGCGTTAGGCTTCGCCGCGCGATGGTGCGCAACCAAGCGACCACCTATCTGGACCCTGGTCCCCCATTCCACGCCGACTTCGCCTAAGGGAATCCTGTTACAACGTCTATCTACGCGAGTGTCAGCTCCTCAGATAATGTCAACCACAGAAGATAGTGAAAGGAGAGCAGCGAGGGTTCAAGCGGTGGTGGGGCGCAATCTCGGTCCAAACACGAATTCATTCTGAGCAGGTGTCGGCTGTTGCAGGACGAGGCATACGAACGACTGCGAACATTCGAGGTCGCACGTCGAAGGATTGTTCTAGTCACCAATGACTCCAAGCGCTCAGGAGGTTATGGCATTGTACAGCAAGCCAAGCTTCACTCCTCAGCATGGCTACCCACGTGGTTGGCTTCGCGTCAATATGACCCTCCTCAGCTCGTAGCTGTCAAGCAAATCAAAATATCAGAGGTGGATAACATGCCTGATGCGAAAAGGGTATGTTGTCCCGTTTGGTCGTTTGATCAGATCGCTGAGCTCCACCCTCACCTAGGCGTTTACTAAGGAGCTACTAGTCTGGTCGGGTCTCGAAGCGCATCCGGGCATTGCCAAATTCCTGGGATTTTATGCCAACCTCGACCGTGGTGAAGCCTGGCTACTCTCTCCATGGGAACCATATGGGAACGTTGCCGAATTCATCCTGAAGCAGGAGTTGGAGGTGCCTGAAAAGCTGTCGCTCGTGAGTGTCCTGGAAGTGGCTTTGTTCCGCAGCTAACAAAGTGGTGACCACTAGGCGTATGATACTATTGATGCTTTGGCATTCCTTCACGGACTCGACCCACCTGTGTGCCATGGGGACATCAAATCTGTATGGTCCCGATTCTCGTACCCTAGATTCTTTTCTAACACTTCACTTTATTTCCCACCCAAGGCGAATGTCTTAGTCAACTCCAACTGTAGGGCGGTCCTATGCGACTTTGGTTTAGCGCGGCTACACGAAGACGGCGGTTTCAAGAGGCTGGAGACGTCGACGGGGTTCAAAGGGTCCATCCGTTGGTGTAGTCCTGAGGTCCTCGACGGCCAACCGCGGGCTCCAACGAGCGACGTGTATGCTTGGGCATGGTTGGTTTGGGAGGTTAGTCCACATATCTTCGCGCCATTCAGACCGGTATTGACGGAGGAATGCATCCAGATTATGACGGGCGAACTACCCTACGAGGGGGCTGGAGCCGACTACGTCATTATTCGCAAGATATTCGAAAGTCCTCTGCCACAGGTTAACGGAGAATCTCGCCTCGGAGAATGCCTACAAGCTTGGGAGTTGATGACAAGATGCTGGGTAATGGATCCCCAGCAACGCCCGACCGCAAGCATGTGTCGAACAGCCCTCACACATCTTGTGAGTGTCTTTCTTACACTCCTTGTGACATAGAACTGAACTTATCATTTCAATAGCCTCGCTGCCCTCCTACCCCTGACAACATAGATCATCACGTCCGTTCCGCTGCGCTTTTAGAAAACATTGGGGACCTCGAGAGCTGGAAAGGGAACTACACAGAAGGCCTTTCCCACTTGGAACAAGCTCTACGGATGTACGAGCAAGAAGGAAATGACAAGGGGGTTGCCAGTGTTCTCCGAAAGCAAACGGTCGTCTATCATCGCCACTCCTTCCCCCTCAATGCTCTCCAAGTTGCCGTAGGAGCTCTCGAAAAGTTTCGAAGCCTCAACGATCCCCTTGGGACGGCTGAGATATTGTATCTCATGGGCAGCTCCCTCACCATTCAAGACAACGAAAAGGAGGCTATGCCGTTTCTGAAGGAATCCCTCGAAATTTTCCGAACACACGGCGACGACGTGGGCGTTGTACAATGTCTCGAGAGGATAGGCGAGATCCACAAGCGGGGCGATGAATACGAAGACGCGTCGTCAGCACTAGA
>WSTX01002777.1:0-18938 GCA_019633405.1 Tulasnella sp. 408 | reverse complement strand
ATCGGACGCGCTTGGGTTGGAGCTTGGCCTCATCACCCGGTATCCTCGCGACTTTATGCTGTTCCGTAGGGGATACTTGCCCATTCATCAGAGCATATGGATCTGCATACCAGGGAAAATTACTTGAGTCCCTTGAGCCTAATACGGGATGACGTTTCTGCAGCTATAGAGCCATCGGTGAGGGTGAAGATGTGGTAGTTGCAGTTCTTCCGTAGGCCTTGGGTACTAGTATCCAAGGCTCACGAAATCAAGCCGTATTTGGCTTGATTGCGATTGAGCTTTAGAATAGAAGCAGTCCTCAGCACCCGAGATGAGGGGGACAAAAGCAAGGGAGGCAGCCCGCAAGCCAAAAGACTCTCCGATTGATCTTGGCTCATTCCAAGCGTGCCAAGGCCTTTGAAGGACATCTTAGAGTTAAAAATTCCAAAATTGTGAAGCCTAGATAGTAGCTTCATGCATAAGACCGCCATGGAATCTTCTTGGATGGTTTGGCGGGGCCATAGCGCTAGCGCTAGCGGCCGGAACCTGCAATTCTCCGTTATCGAGCTCCCCCTCGATAAAGGTTTTTCGTGAGAGCAGACAGAACAGTTCCAGCTGTTAGGCGGCAATCGTATCAGAGAAGAGGGCGACGCTCATGTCTGGGGTTGGTTGCCGAACGCGCATAAGAGCCCCGGTAAACTCCGGACTCGCGTGCCGACTCGGCCCGATCGGAGTTTACGCAGGGAGCGGCGTAATAACTTCCGTCAGAGATTTCTCGTCTCTCTTAAGCCAAAGCAACTGCCAGATCCGCGGGCTCGACATTCTAGCACCGTACACCGCTCTTCTCAGGTCAGTCGGTCAAAGCCTACCGGTAGAACTCGCTCAAGTCATCCCTAATTGTGCTGTACCTTAGCCCACCACCCCCCAAACTTAGATTAAACAATGGCGACCCCACAAGCGATCGTCTCGCCCTCCGTTCTCGCTTCGAACTTCGGTCAGCTCAGCGCGGAGTGCAAGCGGATGATCAAGAATGGAGCTGATTGGCTGCATATGGGTGAGTTGTGGAGGACGACTCCGAGTCCTGAGAGGTCGTTGGAAGCGACTGACCTTTGATTCTCTTCGGTGTCTGAATAGATGTTATGGACGGGTACGCATGAATCAAGATTCCGCTGCGTGTGCTAAATGAAGTGTGACTGATTGGAACGACATTCGTGGGCCGCGCACGTCTCTCTTGTCGGGGCTCTCAAAGTCATTTCGTCCCCAACATCACAATGGGTGCGTTGCTTCCCCACGAATGTTCCGTATTAATACTTCCACCGACTAACTAGCGTCGCCTCATCTACTTCCTGTTTCCAGGTGCACCGATTCTATCATGCGTAAAGAAAGACGTTCCAGAAATCTTCATGGACGTGCACATGATGGTCGCCGATCCTCTCCGTGTACGTGCTCACTCTATACGACGCCCAACTCTCAAAACCTGATATTCGCACACACACGCTCTATCACTTGTAGTGGGTTGACGACATTGCCGACGCTGGAGGTTCACTCTACTGCTTCCACTACGAAGCAACAGGTACGCTTCCTCCCCCCGAACTCGACGCGGCATTTCTAACCACCCTATCTCTCTTCCCTACACGCGCCTTTTAAAACCAGATAAACCTCTCGAAGTGATAGCAAAGATCAAATCCCGTGGTATGAAAGCAGGAATCGCCATCTCACCCGCCACGCCCTCCACCGTGATCACCGACGAAATCGCTGAGGCTGCCGACATGCTGCTGGTCATGACCGTTCAACCTGGTACGTTCTTTACACTAGCGTTCATTTGAACCTTGTATTTCTCTAACAATTTTTCGCTGACGCTTCACTTTCGCTATGTACTTCTTCGCTTCTCCCTGCGTTCGGATTTCTGTCTGGTGGCGTGAACGAACGAACCCAAAAAAAAAAAAACGAAAATAGGCCAAGGAGGACAGAAATTCCGCCCTGAATGCGTCCCCAAAGTTTCTGAACTGCGAGCTCGTTTCCCCACCAAGGACATCGAAGTCGACGGAGGCGTCTCGCCTGATACCATCGGGCCATGCGCTGATGCTGGTACGTTCCCCGCCCTTTGTGTTGGCTTCGTCCCATCCCCGCTTGACCTTTTTTTCACCTCACGGGATCCTTGTTGATGTTTCTTAGGGAGCAACGTCATCGTAGCAGGCACCGCCCTATTCAGAGCGCAGGATCCCGAGGGCGTGATCGCGGGTTTCAAGGAGACGGTGAACAAGGCCCAGGCGAAGCTCGCTGCGAGCAGGACTTGATGTTCGTTTCGGAGAGGAGTGCATATAGTTTGGAATGTCTTGTATATCCCCATACGTCAAAAGGTGAAATGAAAGAGTTACTCTGTCGTTGTTGTGTTATATTCGCGGGTGGAGCTCCAAGATTAGCCGTCGTTTGCGGGGAAGCGCATATACGCATCTCGAATGAGAAAGAGAAACGCCACCTCGTATCGCCAAGAAGAATGAACGCCATATACGTGCCCAACACAAGGAGTCGCGTGAAAGGCAAACGGGATGTCCTTTTCGGGGGGTGGCGAATGTAATATTGAGTCACGAGGGGAACTTTCCAGAAGTGCGTGCATCGCCCATTCAAGGCCCGCTCTGCACTTGCACCCAGTCGCCTCTCGAATCCCTCTGCTTCTTCCAATCGACTCTATAAAGGGCTCGTTCACCACATCCTCCTTCATCCATACACCCCCCTTCTACTACGTGCCTTTTTCGCAACCATGTCTACTGAGCCAAGGTATAGTCAAGGGATGATTCGCGTGGGGGGATGCGTAGCTAACTTCGCTTTGACTGCAATAGACACCAATTCTACGAGACCGACGATAAAGTCACCCTCTCGGTGATGCTAAAAGACTGCAAAGCCGACGAAGTCAAAGTGACGTTCACGAACAAATCGGTGCGTTTGGTCCCCACCGATGGCGTTGCGTGGCGTATTAGGCTCACCCTCCAGTCCACATTGCAATTTCCCCATTTCAGGTCGACTTCCAATACGAGAGCTACCAACTGCACCTCGAGCCGCTGAAAGCTCAAATCGATCCTGACGAAAGCGGGTTCAGGGTGGGGAAAGTGAAGGTGGAGATCTGGTTGAAGAAGAGGGCCGCTGCGAGGTGGGGTGGGCTGGTCAGCGATGGCTCCGACGGTACGCTCGCCACTCCCCATCACTCTAAACCGCAACGCTGATCCCCTTCTTACGAACGATTCACAGCTCCTCTCCTCCCTCCATCCGCCGCCTCCCAACCTTCCACGGACGAAGTGCCCGTGCACCGGCGACACAAGAACTGGGAAGGCGCCGCGGACGCGGAGCTCTCCAAGGAAAAGGACAAGACCCTGTCGGACGACCCCAACGCCGGCGGGGACGCCGCGCTCAACTCGTTCTTCCAGCAAATCTACTCCGGCGGGGACGAAGACCAGAAGCGAGCCATGATGAAGAGCTTCGTCGAGAGCGGGGGCACCGCGCTCAGCACGAACTGGGACGAGGTCGGCAAGGGCAGAGTCGAGGTCGCGGGCGAGGATAATAAGAAGGCGGCAGCGGCTGCGGAGGCGAAGAAGAAGAAGAAGAAGGCAGGTGCTGCTTGAGTTTTTGTTTCGACTTTTGTTTCGTTTTCGTGAGCAGCCTCTTTTTTTGGTCGTCGTTGGGCGGGGCGGGGCGTTTTGGGCGTGTAGTTGCCGTATTGGGCGTAAATGGCCGTTTCGTCGTTGGTTTTCAAAAATGATGATTTTGCATTTTTCTCAGTAAATCGCACCACTTGCAGACCGTTCGCGAAACGTCGTCGACCCGACCCTACGCGCCGCCGTGGACCACCTCATTCGTGGACGCACCCCTTCACCGACGTCGTCCTTCACAAAGTTCGAGTTCGAGTCCACGGCCGGTCTAATAATAATGTGCCTCCCCCGAATATCCAGGTTATCCATTTCACGTGACGTGCCTAGAGAGCGAAGGTGTTGATCGGTGACCTCTAACAAGCCACCCCCAAAATTGGCATCCTTGGTGGCGCTTGAGTTTTCATTTAGCGTGACTGCGGGCTAAAAATACCAAGCCCTTCTTCACCTCCTGCTTCCTTTCCAGATGAAGAAAAAAGGGTCCAATTTCGAAGAACGAAGGAAAATCTTTTCCCAGCCAAGGCTCCTAGGCTCTAGCTACCCGCAGCATCTGAAATCTTTTCCTGGAGAAACCGAAAAGCTGTGCGCAACAAATAGGTTGGTAACAACCCCCCTCGTGCGTAAATATGGGTTGCACCGGAGGCCGAAATGCCGGACCGTCGGCATCTTTCTGACGATTGATTGGATCCTTTGTCGTGGGTTCTGGACTTTTTTCCTTGACGATCCTTGCGAGACGTGCTCACGTGACTTCACAGAACCCTGGTTGCCTTTTTCTTCCCTGACAACAAAGCCCCTTTTCGCGGCGCGCGCACTTCTGCCGACGCAGTGAATTTCCTTTTTACTTACTCCGGTAAAAGGCTCTCCGAAGAAAAGCTTTGCACACGTGCCAAGAATGGGGGTAAAGTGGGGCCTCTCGTCGTCTCTCTCGGCTCCATCACCTTCACATCACACTAAAGTTCTCGCGGGTCGTCAGGTCGGCCCATTTCTTCTCTCCCACCAACTGCTCTCTCGCTCCAACTCTCTCCTCTCTCTCTCACTCTCTCTATCTATCTGCATCGGCACTTACTACTCACTCACTAAACACCCACACTCACTACAAGTCACTCCCTAGTTCTTTCACCCAAAAAAGCCCAGTCGCTTTTGTTTCCCCCCTGAAAACCCAGAAAACGAACGAATGAAGCCCCAACAACTCCTCCCGCTCTTCGCGCTGCTCGCGTCCCCGGCCTTTGCCGCCATCCGGTGGTACCAAGTCGACGAGACGTTCGTCGGAGACTCGTTCTTGGACGGATTCGAGCACGAAGACTTCGAGGACCCAACGCACGGCCGCGTCAAGTAAGTCGTTCGAAAGGGGGAAAAGCCCTTCGTCTCGATGGGATCGGCAGAACCGCAGTTCCTTACGTTACTCCCTCTTACACATAGCTACGTCGACGAATGCACCGCTCTCGAGAAGAACTTGACCTACGTCAGCAAGGATACCTTGTAAGTCGTCGGCGGCGGCCCGTTCTCCTTGCCCCCTCTTTCCTGATCTGATGGAGTTTCTCCGAACCCCCTGCGTTAGGATCATGCGTGCAGACTACACGACCGTGCTTGACCCTAACGGCCCAGGCCGAGACACCGTCCGCATCTCCAGCAAGAAGCAGTACGGATACAGCATCATGATTTTGGACGTTCGTCACATGCCCACTGGTTGCGGGTGAGTCTCCGTCTTTCGCTCTCTTCTGTCTCTCCCTTACCCAAATGTCTCACCTTCAACACTCGTCACACTCCCGTTCACGCAGCACCTGGCCAGCATTCTGGACCAACTCGAACAACAACACCTGGCCCACGGGCGGCGAAATCGACATCATCGAGGGGGTCAACGACGAGGGCCCCAACGCCTCCGTCCTGCACACCTCCCAGGACCACGCGTGCACCCAATCCGACAGCAGCATGGACGACCGCGGCGTACTCGTCTCCGAAAAGTGCACGTCCTCGGTGGGCGACGGCGCGGGCTGCCGCGTGAACCACGACACCGACAAATCCTACGGCCCCGCGCTGAACGCCGTCGGCGGAGGCTGGTACGCCATGGAGCGCACCTCGCAGTTCGTGAACGTGTGGTTCTGGGCGCGAGACGACGAGAACGTTCCGGATGAGGTCAAGGATGCCGCCTCTTTGAAGGACAGTCAGAAAGTGAACCCCGATGCTTGGGGCCAACCTCAGGCCAACTTTGTCAGTAGCAACACTTGCGATTTGGACGCTGCGATCAAGCCCCAGAACATCATCATCAACTTGACTCTCTGTGAGTGGCACTGTTCTGCTCGCCGGGACCCTCGTGGCTGACGGACTCATTTCAGGCGGCGACTGGGCTGGAAACGCCTACCCAAGCTCTTGCCCCGGCAAATGCGTCGGTACGTACCCGGTTTGCGCCTTCCCGTCAACTGTCCGCCTTTTTAATGTGTTTTCCTTTTTTGCCCTTTTGCTTCGTGTCCAGACCACGTCAACAATGACCCCGCTGCCTTCAAGGATGCTTACTGGGATATCGCCAGCTTGACCATCCTTTCTCCCACTTCCACCGGACCTTCGAAGCGCCACCACCACAGCCACAAGCGCAACTACTTCTAAATCCACGAAAGAAGGGCGGTGCCGCAGCGGCAGGTGTAGATGCCGGACTTCTTCATTGACTGGTCCTCATCTACTCGGTCGTGTTGGTCCGCTTCCCCTTCAACCCTCTTGTCTTACTTCCTAGACTGGTTGTGCAGGGTATTTAGATGTTGCCGTCTTGTTTTGTTTTCGTTTTCACTTTTCACTTGATGACTTTAGGGACGTTCTCGGACTGCTACTTACACACTGGAACGATGATACCATTTTTCTCCCCCTTTCGCATTTACTTTTCCTCCTGTGGGCATACGTGCATTGAACGTAATACAGATAGGGCGATAGGAAGAAGTGTTGCTTTCTTGTAGTTGGAAGCGTTGTGTGTGCGTGAAGGTTTTTCAGGTTGCGATAAGGCGTTGGGTCTTGTTTTCCGGCGGGAGCCCATGCATGCTGGACCGTGTCTTCTTGTTTCTTTGGCTAGGTATACGGTAAACCGAGATTCCAATTCCTTCACGACGCCGCGGTGAGGACACAGCTCCTAATCCGACACTAAATCTTTGCTCAACATAACGAGTCGGAAACAGATTATGTGGAAAAAAGCCCGACAACACCTGCTACAGGAGTATGAACACGAAGTTGGGAACATATGGTGATGAAAACAAATAGTAACGACTTCGGCGCGATCAGACGTCATTCTCGTTGGCCCTCCTGACTCGTAGCCGCAGGTTTGGGGGTCGTTAGCCTGGGTATGCGAAGTTGAAATCTCCTCATGAGGACGCCGTCCGGAGCGGGCTCCGGGGCTTTCACGAGTGTTGCCTATCTTCTCATCTCCCCCCTTCGTCACGACGGTCCTCTCGGATTACGAGGATGCTTCTCCATGCACGACCCCTTCATCACGTCGGTTCATATCTGCCAAGATGGCGTCCTTCGCTTTTAAACATTGTGAAATCTTGCCCTTCCGTCTCTCACCGCCCCGGCGCCATTCGGCTATCGCTTGGTCGTACCAAGCAAGGGCGTCTTCTTTGTGACCGAGGATCGACTTCGACTCAGCGAGGAGAGTGCCTGCCTCAGCTTTTTGCCAAACAAAGCCGGTCGCGGAATTCTGGTAAACAGACCACGACTCCTCCAAAGCTGAAATGGCCTCTTCGTGCCGACCCTGTGCCTGGAAGCACCTTCCCAAGGCCCAGAGCGCCTGACCCAGTCTCCACCCTCCTTCACTGCTTCGGGCAATACGAACCGACTCCAAGAGTGGCTCCTCTGCTTCCGCCTGGCTACCCAGCCTGACTTTGATGCTCCCCAGGCGGCAAAGGCAAGTGCTCAACCCCGCCTCCCATCCAATGCTTCTTGCAATGTTACAGGCCCTCTGGATAGCCGAGATCGCTTGATCCGCGTGATGGAGGTTGTAATGCATAGTCCCAAGGAGACTGAGTGCGTTAGCTTCTCCTAACCTGTCGCCACAGCGAGATGCCACATCGACAGCTTCCTCCAAAAAGAGCAACGCTTCTGCATATTCCGCCTGGTGCCCGTGTAAGTCCCCCAGTCTTCTGAGACATTTTGCAACGCCCACATTGTTCCCCTTCACCCGGAAGATTTTCAAGCTCTCCTGGAGGTCGCGTATAGTGTGTATCCTGGGTCGTCCACCAAACCCCATCCAGTATAGTGCTTCTGCTACGCCGATGTCGTCCTGTAGGCTCTTATATTTCTCTAAGGCAGCGGAAGCGGCGGCATTAATGCGTCTGACATCGTTTGAATCACGAAGAGCGATAGCAGCTTGTTTCAAAAGAACGCTGGCGATCCCCTTGTCGTTTCTTTCCTCTTCATAGAGGCGCTGGGCCTTCTCAAGATGAGCAAATCCAGCCTTTTGATCGCCTTTCCAGCTCTCAAGCTCTCCTAGGCTCTCCAGCAGCACCGCCGAACGGGCATGCAGATCCCCAGTCTTGGGAATCGGAGGACAGTGGGGCTACACAAGGAAAATTTAGCGACAGCTAATATGAAGACAGATAAGCAGAAGAAACCCACAAGGTACTCAAAGCTCGTTTTGCACATTGCACTTGTCGGACGTTGCAGCGGGTCAGTCGCCCAGCACCTCGTCATCAGGTCCCAGAGCTGGAGGAAGTCCTTGAGACGAGATTCACCGTTAACTTTTCCAACGGGCCCTTCGACAATCCTTCGCAGGATGGCATAGTCCGTATTAGCATCCTCATAAGGAACCTCGCCCGTCGTTATCTAACGGACGAAGCACGATAAGTCGGATACCAAAATAGAGAAACGTTTCACCTACCTCCCACACGAGCCACCCCCACGCGTATATGTCACTGCTCGCAGTCCTTGGCTGACCTTCGAACAATTCGGGACTGCACCAGCGGATGGATCCTTTATTCATGGCCGCCGTACTCTCCAGCCTGCCGAAGCCAATATCCTCATACAGCCGCGCCAGCCCGAAGTCGCATAAAACGGCTCTGTATTCCATGTTCACGAGAACGTTTGCCTGCCGCCAGACACATAGTTAGATGGACGGCCGACTTGCGCATGAGCTATGACTTACGGCTTTGATGTCTCCATGACACACGGGTGGATCCAGTTGGTGAAGAAACGCCAAAGCGTCGAGAGTGTCGTGGGCCTAATACAGCTCGAGCTGTGAGTACGAGGGATTCATGGGGTACAGTGAAGACTCACCAGGGACAGCTTTTCTGGCACTTCGAGTTCACGCCCTTTGATAAAGTCGCTCACGTTCCCGTGTGGCTCCCATGGCGATATCAACCAGGCCTCTTTGCGATCGAGGTCAGCGCAGAAGCCGATGAACTTGGAGATTCCGGGGTGGCCTATGACCCGAGACCAGACCAAGACCTCTTTCGTGAACGCCTAGCATTCGCCGCAGACTTAGAACTCCGGAATGCGAGACGAATTCGAGGACCTACTCGTTTCAAGTCCCATGCATCCTGCATACGCGGCACCATGATCTGCTTGACGGCGACCAGTTGAGGCTCGCCATAGAGATATGAAGCAACCCAGGTAGGAAGGTAGGCGGAGGTATGGAGGTGCGCCTGTTGCACGACACCGAAACCGCCCTCGTGCTTTTGACTGTTGTCTACGAAAACGACTCGTCCGCGATCTACGTGATATTCACCTAGTTTCTCGAACGCCTCGTCCTAGGTTCTCGGTGCCGTGAGTAATCGCGAGCTGGACTGAAGTGCTCGAATGGACCTACGACTGACGCCCTTCTCTTGGCCTGTTTCCTAGCATGTTTCTTGGCCTCCTTCTTGGCCTGCTTCCTGGCCTGTTTCTCCGCCAGTTTTCTGTCCACATTTTCAGCGGTTGCCATTGTGTTTGATCGAAGGTTATCGTAACTGAGTGAGAGGCTATGGGGGTTCTCTGCGATAAGAGGGGCCAGCGGTGGTATTTGAAGTGCGGTGGGGGTGCCTCGCGACTTTAGGCAAGCGCTTGCGGTGTTGGTGTTCCCAGGTCGACCCTTGAAGCCAGCCTCCGGACGCGTCGCTGCCCAATCGCGTTTCTGCATCGCAACATAGTACACGCGTTAATGAATCTGATCCTGCACTTTGAATTCGATTATGGTTCATCGATCGGAAGCCACGGTGGCGCTGATTCACCTGCCAAAGTAGGGACGACTGATAAGAACGCTCGGGGTGACGTTCAAGTTTGAAGAACTGTGCACCTCAACCCTTCCTATTGTGAAACCCTTGGCGTTTGTGGCTTTGACCGCCCAGAGCAAGTTTACACTCTAATCCTCGTTCTTCAGTATGGCGACCTCGTGCGCGTGTCAATTGTTAATCTGATCTCGCAGTTTGCATTGTCTGTGGCTCGTTCATCGGCGGTCATGGTAACACTGATCCGATGCGATTGGACGAAGCCTCCAAAGAATTATGGTTGAGGCGAGGTTTTGACTTCCGTTCAACTCCGAAGCTTAAGCAGACCCACTGGCGTGCCCCTGCCTACCAGGATGGAAAATTCCTCGTCGTTCGCTCACCCTATTGTTCTACCGCGCGCCCCGCTAGTCAATGCATCCAACCGCATGGCAGACTGCCAGATTTATCCCCGATTTGTTGAAGCCTGTCAAAATAATAGAAGAATTTATTGTTTCAAATTGCCCCCCTTAATACGTACGCCAGGCCACTCGACCTCGATGCCGGGCATGCAGAGTCGAGCCCGCGCCTTGCCTCGCGACGACATCGCTAGCATTATCATTCCCCCCTAAGCCCTCAAGGACCTTCCGAGCGCTGCTATCATAGCAACGAACTCAACTGCTTCTAGAATTGTCAAGGAATGATTACACGGTGGCAGGGATGAATGAAGAGTGGTGGAACGTGTTGGTCGACAATACCCCATGCATACCTTCACGTGCCACTACAAACAGAAGGAGGTGCGCAGAAAGGATAAACTCGATAGAAACACTTCGCCACCAACGACCTGCGCCCCATAGTGGACCAACGAGCCGTTAAGAATGGCCGGCCTTAGTCTTCGTACCTAATTATGTATGTGAAAGGACAGATGTACGCCCTCGAGCCATGTTCGAATCCTCCGATGTGAATCGCATACACGTGGTAACGTGACGACGCAACCTTTAACGTTGACCAAAATCAAGGCGGTCAGCTCGCAGTCGAGCGACGATGACGAGTCCCTCGTTCGAAGCACGCAACGTGAATTAAGGCATGCCCATAATCGCAGTGATCCACCGCATTAACCCCTTTCAAGTTATCAAGCCTAAGCGCGCATTGCAACATGGAAAATAAGCCTCAGGTCGTATTATCTAGAAAGATGACAAACCCCGACACCCGGCACAAATGACAAGACGGACAAACCACGTAAGCTGACAGCACTCGCGCCCATACTGGGCACGTCTGAGTCCGATCACACTTCTATTAGACTAAATAGCCGAATCGACCGAGGCCGTTGAATCAACGTTACCGTTCATCCACCCGTCTGAAATTCGTGGCGTTCCACTCGCCTTAAAATCAACGGCATCCTTCTACTGCCTGCCACCCACAACGCATTCACGGCGAGAATGAACCCCAGATACACATCCCCGTCTTGGGAAAGGTGCTCTTGTAAACGCTCTCCGCCTCGAACGTGTTCTTCCCGTTAGACCTTCTGACGCTGGTTCCAGCAGAGCCTTCCGAAGTCGTCCCAGTTCCTTCTACGTGCGGCGCTGCAATTGCGCTTGAAGGTCGAGCGGTTGAGGGTGCGTCGTCGGAGGTACTGAGATGAGTGTGCGTAGTCTTCCGCGTTGGGCGGGAGTTGGAAGTGGGGGACGCAGGACAGTGAACGCTAGGTGTGGTGGGCCGAGTGGTGAGGAGAGATCGTTTGGTTTGGGAAATCAGGACGTCCGACACCTTTCATCTTTCGACTCGCGCTCCGCATCGTATCCTGCCTTAGCTCCGCAGGTTAAATTCGTTTTGTCCCCACGAGAATAACAAAGGGTACCGTGGTGTGGCTTCCGACCTGAGGGGCACGTTGGCCGAGGTGGTGCGTTGGGGAGCAACGGCTACCAACCGTTCTGGACTAGTCGGATCGACCGGGAGAAACACGACTATCGGAGGTGGCGAGAGAGCGAGAAATTGTAGAGATTTCGGACGCCTGTGCACCTCCAATGTGGTCTGAAATTTGTGGAAGTAGGGCTAGAACCCGTCCTCGCGATCGCTGCGCGTTCGTAAAAGGCAGAGTGGTGGTGAATTGAACACGCTTGTGGCTGGTTCTCGAGGTTTTGGTGCGGCGTGCTGAGATTTTGTGGGGAGAATCGGAATGGGCACGGCACTATCGGAGTTCACCATGGTGGACATGAAGCCCGAATCCGGCGTCTTTCCCCCGGCTTGCCGGAAGCTGCGGTTGGTGGATCTGGATACGTCGATATCGGAACTTGATTGAACCAATTGACGATCCAGCGCGTACGGTCCGCGGGTCTAGCGGTCGTTGCTTGCATTCAAGGACTCTGCGGCTCGGATGGTAGTGTGGATAGACGGCGTGCTGGTCGGCAAGGGAGACGACGCCTTGACCCGTGGAGAGGGAGACGGTATTGATTGGCTGCTGCATTACGTCCACAACCCGCCGTCTTCAAGCGGGTTTTGGTCTGAGCGGGCCCGACAAGCGCTTTTGAGTTTTTTTTTTTTTTTTTTTTTTTTTTTCGAACAGCTGGAGTGCCTGTATAGATCGAATCGCCGCAAGGTGCGGTGAGCTTTGGAAGATCAAAAATCGAGTTCAGGAGAAAGTCCTTCACATTGGCTGTAGAGGGAAGTTGACGCAAGACTTTTTTTTTTCCTTCCAACACTCGGCGTTCGTTCATGCTGGCCCCTTTTCCCGTTTTGGTTCACAGGGACGAGGTGCTCTGTTTCATCATCGTCGAATTCGGACCAGCGGTTGAGGGAGGACGGGAGCGCGGAACCTTGGATTGGATTGAATAGTTAAGATCCTCATCCATATGGAATCGGGCAAGGTGGTGCGGAAATCATTTTCGTGGTGTTCGGAGTGAATCTATTGACAGACAACGGTCGGTGAGCTGTACCAAGGGAGAAGATTCAGTAACATGCCTTACAGTAGTAGTACCAAGTAACGACGCCAATGAAGGATTCTTCGTAGCCCCAAGTCAAGAAGTGATACAGAATGCGCAGTAGGAAGAGCGTGAAGGAGATGGGTACACCGAGATGGTGGGATAGCGGTACGCTCGACGTTGACTGGTTCTGTTCATTGTGACGGTGGACCGGTGGACGCCTATCTGGAGTGGAGTTGGATTGGTCTACAAGCACGGAGGGCATTGATGACCGGCCTAGAGGTGTGGATGATGTCGAGGGAACAAGGAACATGAACGCGCATTCCCGACTATTGGGCTTTGCCTATCGGACTGGGGCGACGTCGTCTTGGAAGTTCAACGACGGTCCTGCAACACGTATCTTGAACGAAGGTATCAAGTCTGAAACATATTTTTTTGGTCAATAACGCGCATAAACATCGAAGAGAGCACGGCCGAACAGTGATAGTGCATTCTACCGATATTCTGGTTCGTTGTTCATTAAACCGTGGGCGGGAAGGCGCGGATGTTGCGCTACATCCGCTGACGTCCTGGCAGAACAGAATCGGGTGGGGAACCGGTCGGGAATAAATCATTGATACACTTTGGACGCTATGAGGTGCACTTGAGGGATAGAGGACGAAGCTGGGTAGATCATGCTGGGCACGGAATAGAGTGGCGGTAGTTGGAATTGCAATGTCGTACCTCCGTCGCTAACGCCGTAACGCCGTGTCCCTCGATCTTGGGCAACAAAACGCCACACAACAACGACGGGTCAGTGGATGAATACGCTCTGTAGGTACACCCTTCATCTTCAGGGGAGGCAAGTAAAAGTACACTCATCTTTTCTTCCCTACAACGTCAAGTACAAGATGCGGGGCATTTCCACGTCAGTTCTTGGCGCGAGGTCAATTGAAACTTGTTGAATTGGAGCCGTTTAATGTTGTTCGAACTTTGGACACAACGATTCATTTGTTTGTTGTGGTGTGGTCGTTGATTGCCTTTTTGTTCTCAGCTGCCTCCTTGTCAACATAACTTTTGGATAGCGCTGTGTGCGCAAACAGTTCGCTGTGTCATCGAATGCACCTCAGATATCCGACGGACTCTTACCTCTCTAGCTTCCTCTTTGCCTCAGCTCTTGTGAGCTACAGTCTGGCCAGTGAGCAACTAGTACGTTCCAAACTCATCACCGGCGTGCTCCAGAGGAGCTACGGAGAACACTGTGCCTCTTGAACCTGCGGCCGATTATGCAAACGGGGGGACTTCGGTAGAAAGCAGTGGAAACTTCGTTTGAAGTGAACGTTAGAGTCACATAAAGGGACCAAGCTAAATGAAACCTACGGGCAGTTCAAATTCCCTTTCTGGTTGTTCCAGTCAAATGCTATCAAGAATTGAGTTGCAACGCATGCCAACAGTGGGACCGGGCTCTCTCCCTCCACTTTATCTAGAAATTTCTCGGAGACTCGTTCTTGGACGCATTCGAGCACGAAGATTTCCAAGCCCCAACGCACGGCCGCATCAAGGAAGGTCCAGCTTGGAGGGATTGGCAGAACCCCCGCAGCTCCGCTGTTTTATTGGCCTTACGGGAACTCTTTTCTTACGCAGCTACGTCGACGGGGTGCACCGCTCTCGAGACGAACCTGACCTACATCAGCAAGGATACATCGTAAGCTCGGGCGTCACGTTCGATAACTTCTCCCTCTCTGCCCCCCTTCTTTCTGACGCAGCTTGTCCGAACCCCTACGGTAGGATCATGCGTGCAGAACTACACGACTGTGCTTGACCCTAACGGCCCCGGCCGAGACTCCGTCCGCATCTCCAGCAAGAAACAGTCTACTCTTCCCTCAAAATCACACAAACAGCATGAATCAACTCGAACAACAACACCTGGCCCACGGGGTGGCGAAATCGACATCATCGAAGGGTTCAACGACGACGGTCTCAACGCCTCCGCTCTGCACACCTCCCAGGACCACGCCTGCACTCAAGGCGACGGCTACATGGACGACCGCGGTAAACTCGTTTCCAAAATGTGCCCGTCCTCGGTAGGCGACGGCGCGGGACTGCCGCGTGGACCACGACACCGACAGATCCTACGACCCCGAGCTGAACGCCGTCGGCGGAGGCTGGTGCGCTAAGGAACGCACCTCGCACTGGGTGAACGTCTGGCTCTGAGCGCGTGACGACGAGAACGTCCCGGATGAGGTTAAGGATGCTGTTACGTTGAAGGACAGCCAGAAGGTCTACTCCAACGCGTGGGGACAGCCTCAGGCCCACTTTGTTGACAGCAACACTTGCAATTTGGACGCTGCGATTAAGCCTTAGAACATAACCATCAACTTTACTCTTTGAGAGTGTCCTTGTTCTGCTCTCCGAAACCCTCATGGTTGACCCGCTCAATTCAGACGGCGACTGGGCTGGAAACGCCGACCCAAGCCCTTGCCCCTCCACTTGCGTCGGTACGTACCCGGTTTGCGCTGTTCCGCCATCTACCCACCTTGCTGATCTATTCTCTTCTTTCCGCCCTTCTGCTTCGTGTTTAGACCACGTCAACAACGACCCCGCCCGCCTTCAAGGACGCTTACTGGGATATCGCCAGCTTGAACCTCCTCTCCCCTACTTCTACCGGACCTTCGAAGCGCCACCACCACAGCCACAAGCGCAACTACTTCTAAATCCTCGGAGGATAGGGCGATGCCGCAGCGGCGAGGATACACGAAGGACGTCTTGGTTGACTGTTCCTCATCTACTCGGTCGTTTGGGTTCGCTTTCCTTCCTATCCTCTTGTCTTAGTTCTTAGACTGGATGTGCAGGGCATTTAGATGTTGCCGTCTTGTTTTATTTTCGCTTTCACTTTCTCATTTAATGACTTTAGGGACGTTCTCGGACCGCTACTTATACACTGGAAGGATGATATCATTTTCTTCCTCCTTTGGCGTTTACTTTTATCCTGTGGACATACGTGCGTTAACGGTAATAGAGATAGGGAGATAGAAAGAGGTGTTGCTTTTTGGCTGTTGGAAGCGTTGTGTGTGCGTGAAGGTTTCTCAGGTTACGATAAGGGCGTTGGGTCTTTTTTTTCGACGGGAGCCCGTTAACGCAGGACCATGTCTTTTCGTTTCTCTGGCTAGATGAACGGTTAGCTGAGCTCCAGTTTGCCTCACGACGCCGCAGTTGGGACAGAACTTCTAATTAGACACTAAATCTTTGCTCTAGATGCCAAATCCGAGACACGTGACGTGAAGAACATACAACATCCGCAACTACTGAGCATATAACGAAAACAAAGTAAGCACGACTTCGACGCAATCAGAAGCCATTTCCGTCGACCGTTGAACCGGCTACGTGAGGTTTAGAGTCTTCAGCTTGGGTACGCGGAGTTGGAATTCTTCAAAAAGCGTCCAAGGACCTGGACTTTAGGGAGAGGCGAGTCTTTCCCATTCCCACTCGATGACCACCTCCGAGATCCTGCAGGGCATTTTCCGATTCTACCGCACTCCGCCTTCGTCCCGAAATTGCTGGTGTATCAAGAGGATGCTTCGCCGTGCAAGGCTCCTTCATCAGGTCGCTTCATGTCTGCCAAGATGGCATCCTTCGCTGCCAAACATTCCGAAACCTTGCTCTTGTAACTATGACCGCCCTTACGCCATTCGGCCATAGCTCTGTCATACCAAGTGAGAGCTTCTTTGTGGCCGAGGGTCGACTTCGATTCAGCGAGAAGAGTGGCTGCCTCGGCTTTTAGCGACCGGAAGCCGGTCGTGACATTCTGGTAACCGAACCACGACTCTTCCAAAGCAGAAATGGCTTCTTTGTGCCGGCCCTGTGCCTTGAAGCACCTTCCCAAGGCCCAGAGCGCCTGGCCCAGTCTCCACCCTCCTCCACTGCTTCGGGCAAAACGAACCGACTCCAGGAGTGGCTCCTCTGCTTCCGCCTGGCTACCCAGCCTGATTTTGATGCTCCCCAGGCGGCAAAGGCAAGTGCTCAACCCCGCCTCCCATCCAATGCTTCTCGCAATGTTGCCGGCCCTCTGGAGAGTCGAGATCGCTTGATCCGGGTGATTGAGGCTGTGATGCAGAGTCCCGAGGATAGTGAGTGCGTCGGCTTCTCCTAGCCTGTCGCCACAGCGAGATGCAACATCGACAGCTTCCTCCAAGACGGGCAACGCTTTTGCAGCTTCATGGTTCTTCATGTATTTATCTCCCAGTTCTCCGAGACATTTTGCAACGCCCATGCTGTTCCCCTTCGCCCGGAAGATTTCCAAGCTCTCCTGGAGATTGCGTTGAGCGTCCTTGAAGGTAGGTCCATAAGCCCCCATCCAGTACAGGGCATCTGCTACGCCGATATCATCCTGAAGACCCCTACACTTCTCCAAGGCTGCGGAAGCGGCGTTCCTCATTTTAGCGAAGTTCGAATCACGAGAAGCTACACCAGCTTGCTTGAGAAGAACGCTGGCGATTCCCTTGTCGTTTCCTTCTTCTTCATAGACATGCAGAGCCTCCTCGAGGTAAGCAAATCCTGCCTTGTGATTGCCTTTCCAACTCTCGAGGTCTCCTAGGTTCACCAGGACAGCAGCCGAACGGGTTTGCGGATCCACAGTCTTGGAGGTGGGGGGGAAGCGAGGCTACATCAGGGAAACTTAGCGATACCGTTATATGATAACTATGACGTCAGAGAGACATACAAGGTACTCGAAGGTGGTTTTACACATTGCACTTGTCGGGCGCTGCAGGGGGTCGACCGCCCAGCACCTCGTCATCAAGTCCCAAAGCTGGAGAAAGTCCCTGAGACGAGATTCGCCGTTAACTTGTCCAACGGGCCCTTCGACGATCCTTCGCAAGATGGCATAGTCCGTATTAGCATCCTCATAAGGGAGCTCGCCAGTCGTTATCTGACGAACGAAGGACGATAAGTCGAATCCCAAAATAGAGAAGCATTTCACGTACCTCCCACACGAGCCATCCCCAAGCGTATATGTCACTGCTCGCAGTTCTTGGCTGACCCTCGAATAATTCGGGGCTGCACCACCGGATGGATCCTTTGTTCATGGCCGCCGTGCTCTCCATCTTGCCAAAGCCACTATCCTCATAGAGTCGCGCTAGTCCGAAGTCGCATAGAACGGCCCTATATTCCAGATTAACAAGAACGTTTGCCTGCCGTCGTCGACATTATAGTTAGATGAACGGCCAACCGCGGATGCGCTATAACTTACGGATTTGATGTCTCCATGACACACCGGTGGATTCAGATTGTGAAGAAACTCCAAAGCATCGAGAGTGTCGTAAGCCTAGTAGTGCAGCTCGAATTGTGAGCACGAGTGATTTACTGTAATCAGCTACCGAGACTCACCAAGGACAGCTTTTCTGGCACTTCGAGTTCCCGCTCTTTGATAAATTCACTCACGTTCCCGTATGGCTCCCATGGCGAGATCAGCCAGGCCTCTTTGCGAGCGAAGTCAGCGCAGAAGCCCAAGAACTTGGCGATGCCAGGGTGCCCCCTGACGCGAGACCAAACCAAGACCTCCTTCGTAAACGCCTGACGTCCATGGCCGTGTTAGCACCCGGTGGTGCGGCGGAGTTTATGGTCTCACCCGTTTCAAGTCAGATCCATCATACATGGCCGATAGCTTGATCTCTTTGACAGCCACGACTTGAGGCTGGCCATTTTGACGTGATGGCCACCAGGTAGGAAGGTAGGCCGAGGCCCGTAGGTGTGCTTTTCGTACGACGCCGTAACCGCCTGCACGCCTTTCGTCGTTGGAGATGAATACTACTCTTTTGCGGTTTATCTTGTATTCTTCAAGTGTGTTGTAAGCTTGGTCCTGGTTCGCCGAGTCGTGAGTATATTGCGAACTGGACTGAAGCGCTTGTCGACCTACAACTGCCAACTTTCTGCCAGCCCGTCTCTGCTCTACACTTTCAGCGGTGGCCATTGCGAGGAATCGAAGGTCTTAGTATTTTCGGGAGGATCTCTGGAGAGTCGATGCGACAAGATCGACCAGCGTTGGTGTTCTATCGCGACAAGGGAAGACTCACCGCCCCCTCGTGTTGCCGGCCGGCGCTTGTGGCCTCGGTGTTCCCAGGGTGACCCCTATAACAGTCCTCCGGCATCCTCTGCCCCCTCGTTCCGTAAATGCATTCTGGAATTGGACGCGTGTGAATTGATGATTCTGGAGTTCGATTGGATCATGATTCATCGACCGGCAGCCATGGGAACACTTTTTTGGACGA
>WSTX01002776.1:0-19005 GCA_019633405.1 Tulasnella sp. 408 | reverse complement strand
CGTTGCTTTCGTTCCGCGAGATGGGTTCCCTTTGCTAGTAAATTGGTAGTCTGTACGTTCCCTTCTAGATAGGATATGAGATTTGACTCGTTCGAACGGACTACGGTGGGGCCGGCCGGCGAAATAGCCGAATCGCCGGCCCAAAGGTAATGTTGTTGACCTTCGGAGGGTTCATTACGGATAAGCGCCGCAATCAGAACTCCGAGCTGATGGCCAAGCTTTCTGCTTAAACACGTACGAGAAGACCTGCAGCCGAGTCGACGATCAACGTCTGCCCGAGATAGTGGGCCATGCGTTCGCTGATCGACGGTCTACACTGGACCGTAGATTAAGTGAGCTTGAGGATCTACATGGCTCAAGGAGGTCAGTTCAAGAGTCACATCGGATATAGAGTAAACAGATACAATAGATACATTGCATCAAACACTTGTTCAGTTAGTGTATCGACTTGGTTAGGGCGGGCATTCAGACCGACCTATCAGGCAGAGTCTTGATCTGACTAGCCGCTGCCTATCCGATTCCGACTTCTCGAGTGTATACGATCACCTCTCTTGCTCTGCGTCTTACTATGCTCTACGCTACACTGTCCAACGGTGAGCTTTTCTGGGACAGTTTCGCATCACTTGGCTCAGGGATATGGTGGAACAAGGCAGTTCGGCGAGCCCCTCGGCTGGACTTGAGTCAGCTTGTGGAACTCTTTTCATAGGTGGAGATTAGCCCGAGTCAAACGCTCCATTGCACCTCAGAAATCTGATCTGATTGCTGGTTGGAAGGACATGGGATACCCGGTCTCGGGAATCCTGATATTAGGCGCTGGGTGTTCACCACCGCTGCTGATCTCCGGTCGACCGGCGGTTCTGGGGGATTCTCCCTTTCCCCGAACGATTCCACGAAGAACGCGGTTCGCAAATACTCAGCGCTGGGGTGTCTCGTATTTCGATGCGATTTCTGTTACTGGGGCGCCCTGAATTCATCTCCACCCGGGGCAAGGAATATGAAAGGGTCCAACGCCAAACTTTGGACCCTTTCGTGCACTGATGCATTTGGAGACTATCATTTTCCAAATAAAAACTCGTGCAAATGGCTCGAGCGTCGTATTAATTTAGCCGTGGGTCTACTACACAAGTCTCTCTTCGTTATTCACGTACTTGATGTACGAGGGGCAACGCAGGTTCGAGATAGGCCGCGGACCTGGTATGTTGGAGTGAAGCCAATCTGGATCCTGCGTGGAGACACGAGACTACGGCGAGCTTCTTCTAGACGTGTACCGAGAGGGTGGAACGGTGGCTGGGCATGCACCCCGCGAGCTGCCTTCCTTTCTCCTTCGACGATCGGACTCGAAAACATTTGCTATGTCCTTCCGTGGTTGACTCTCCCAAAACGGGGACGTCTGCCCAGATGCAATATTACACTGTTTGATTATGGACTGGAGTGGCACTGTGGGAGGGTTGGGTGGGGTTGCGGGTTCAGGCGGCGATTTCCGTGTTTCTGCTCTCCCTCAGACTACCATCACCCCGGAGATCCCAGAAAACGTCTTCACTTCCCTGATATCCGCTGTTCCGGTAGCTCTTGCCTTTCTTGCTATCTCCTGACCTTCCATCATCATGCGCTTCATCTCTCGATTACTGTTCTCTTGGACTTTCTTCATCTTCCTTGTCGTCCAGCATGTCGCCCAGCACGTAAGTGCCCCAGAGTCCCTTTCCACTCTAGCCTTGCAATCCTTCGACTGTGATATCAGGCGATGACACTGTATCCCATTTCAGGTTGATGATGTTGACGTCGAGGTCGCCCAAGCCATCCTGCCGTTCCTCCCTCTCCTCCTCTCCGTCGCCGCGTTGACCTACCTGGTCCAGGATATGATTCTCTCCCAACCGATTCCCGACGCATCATTCCAGGTCATCGCTTCAAACCCTGTCGGCTGGGCTAAGTCCGGCACGCTGGTGACCACCGGTGCACCGATCACAGCCCTGACACCCCTGGGTGTCTGTGTCATGGACAGGCCTCAAGCCTCACCCGGGAGTGGCATATTCGGTGGACACCTCCCACTGGCATTCCTGGCATCCGTCATCTCCTTCGTCCTTATTGTCAGGTTCTCGAGTTGCCGCGCCCTCGCCCGCCATTGTCCGGTACGTCTTTAACCAACCTCCCTAGTCACTCTCAGTTTTCACCAGTTGAGGCTAAACATCGCGTGTCTTAACGTAGACTTCACCACCCCCTCTTCTCTCAGCAACCATCCGAAGGATTCCAAGTTTCTCTACCGCGCATGGGGACGGTACGGCCCTTCCGGCACGTTGCTTGCTACACTCACAGTCGCTGCCAGTTACTGACCCATTTCTGTATTTGGTCCCTCGATGCCTAGGTATCCGAGAGTCAACCGACTGCCTCCACTTGTTGCTCCTACATACCTTCTATCCCCTCCACCAAGAAATCGGAAAATGCCGCGACAACCGCAACTCTCCTCCAAATCCTCCCCAGCCCCGTCCTCGCTCCACCACCAGTTGAAGATGACCCAACCAGGTCCCCCGGGTCAGATCAGAACACCGACCAGCTTCCGCCTCTTCTCGGCTGGAACTTTACCTCATCCTCGGCGTTTGACGATGAAGATGACGATGACGTGTTCGACGACGACGACGATGACCTGTGGTGGAATGCGGACGACAACGAGTTGATTCAAATCAAGGAGGTGTCTCGTGGGGTTGTAGCATTCCCGTTGCCTGCGGAACATGAGGCGGAAGAAGAGGAAGATGTTGTTCTAACTTCAACTCCGGCTACGACCTTTGGACCGGGCATCCGGCCGTTGATGCCAACGGGACACCTCAACCCCAATATCGAGTTTCTTGAGCTTGGTTCCAACGAGGAGGCTATCGAATTTTCGTCATGCGGCGACGAGAAAGATGAGAATACCACCCCGACGTCTCCTCCGGCACCTATAAGAGCACCCCGCATCCGCCTACGCGTCCCCGCCGAACAGCCCAGGCCAAACATTGAGCTTCTCCAACCTCGTCCTGGTCAAAACTCCATTCCATTTCCATCACGCGAGGACTATGACGACGCCGACGAAGCCCAAGCTGTTCGGCAACGTCGTCCCTCAACCACTCGAGCCCTGGCACCTTCCCGCTCCCTCCCTCCCATCCCGACCGTTTGGTGGAGCTCTAATGTCGGGCGCGCGCAAGGGCCCACCCCTCTTCCAGTCTGTCTCGAAGAGGAAGAAGAGGAGGAGTCGCTTGACCAACATCAAGTCCCTCCGCCGACGTCGAACCCCAGTCCCGACACATCGACGTCTAGCAGCAGAAGCGCCGTCGAGTCGCCCATCGACGCCTCTGGGAAGCCTTCAGCGATGAAGAAGGTGGACGGGGAGAGGAAAATGGCCACGGTGTCGTTCCTGCATTTCAAGGAGGTTCGGGATCTTCCTGTGACGATCTGCGATTGGAAGTCTCGGCGCCGATTCGTATCCGAGGAGGAGGAAGAAGAACTGGCCGCAGAGCACCTCATGCTGAAGGACCTCTTGGAGCCGGACACCGAGGAAGCTGAAGAGATCACTTGGTCGCCGTTGCAGCAATCGGAGCCGCAACCTTGGCCGTCCTTGCTATCACGGGATGCGGAGCCGCAAAACCACGCGGTCGTTGAGCAGGCCAGTCGGGGGACTCGCCTACGAAATATGCTTAACAAAATGTCTCCCTTACGTTTCGGTAAACGTCTATGCAAGAAGAAGACTGGATCACTTTAGGTCCTCGAACTACAGAGATGACGTCGGATGCTCGCCCCTCCACGCGAGCTTGGTGAACGGACACAGCTGTTTCTTTTGCTTTGGTCGGTCTCAAAAGGTTTCGTACTTATTATATTCTCAAACGGGTTTTTTTTTTCGGAAAGGTCCTCCTTTATTAACATTCTCAAGGACTGATCGCCTTTCAGAGCGTTTCCTATTTGTTTCTATTCCTCCAAAATCGCTTGGTTTGTTGCTCTCGTTATTGATTTGTATTCTCAAATTAGCATGTAGTTTTTCATAGTATTTGGTGTTACCACCCGTAAATGGCGTTGTGTGCGGCTGTGATCTTCTTTCTTTGCCCTCATTGTTGGCATACAGGCCCTGGGTCCTTCAAAGCCGGGCTGGTTACTGGTAGTCCACAATGTGGAAGAGCTGAGTACATGGTTGAAATATCTTATTTACAGAAGTAGAAAAGGGTATGTAGAATGATATAGAGATTTTAGATAGGCGGAGTTGACTTGTTGATTGGGCGTGATGTCAAGTTTGAAGGCCCGCAGTTGGAACTCGGGTGTGCGTGGCTGGCTCCCTCTGGATTACAATAGTCAAGTAATATTGACTGGCTATGCTGCTTGGTCTTTTGGTAATGGATGTTGGGTGTGAAGATGTCTGATATCAATGGGAAACTGGTGAGCACGCACCCGGAGTGTCCCCTCTTAATCCGGTATCTGATCGAGAATTGACATTATCAAACTCCGTGCCCTCTTGGGTGTTTGCAGCTTTGTCTCTCTTCATCTTAGAAGCGTCTTTTATCTCAAGGGGCCTCAGGTCCAGGATAAATTCGTGAAGGAAATCGCATGTCGCCTCGGCTCGGCTGCCAGGGTCAGTACCATCGATCCCTGGAAACGACTGGCGCAGCTTCTCCCGAAAGCGATCGCCTCGTATCATGCGGCCCAGTGCACCGAAAGGGGTCATAAATTTACCTCCTACGGAGCAATTAGAGAAGTTCCTATTCGTATGTCTAGGTCGAAAGCTTACCCCATAGAATGCTAATGAGGGATCTTCCGAAGAGCAGAGCAAACGTGAGATCAAATATTGCATAAATACCACCTGTGTAATGGATCGGGGTCGCGAAAGCGAAATGATTAGTTACTGTGCAACGACAAAACTAATGGACTTGCCGGTCTTAGATAATCCTCCAAGGACGGTAAAATTCAGATGTTCCTCGTAGATCTCATCAGTATATGGTCCAAAAGTTGGATAAAATGTCAAAAAAGTCGTTTGTGGATCAGGAGAGATGCCCTCGGTACGAATTGTCACTAGTCCGAACGAGCCCACTATCGATCAGGATACATTGTCGGGCAACCTCAATTATAACGTGCCTGGGGGGTATGTCAACAAAACGTCGGGGGGCTTGGAAGATGTTGAGGTCAATAGATATGCAAGAGAAACGCCCAGAGCATCCCCCTTATTACCTGAGAAAATCCGAAAAGTTCGCCGAAGTTGGCCTTCTTAGCGTAAATCTGGCGCCGGTCCACTTCGATCCGCATTATCTTGCCAGAAGTAAACATGAAGGTGTTTCCTGGAATTGGGACATCGTTGGGATTCTGTGTCAATTTGGTTGAACTGGAGCTCGGCATTTCGGGGTCACTGGTAAGAACGGCCCTTAAACCAGAGAGGAAAACCTGATCTGGACCCAAAATGTGTGAGGAAGAGTTCCACTTGACAGATATTGGAGGTATTGTATCCATTATAGAGAGCCCTGAGCGAAATGGTATATTGTCTTCAGAGAGCGTTAGCGTTCTACCACCGCCAGCGAGTGTTCTGAGAAATCTCTCATCCCAGACCGACCCGCAGTCCCATGCAGCATCATATTCGGTGTAAAACCCTTCTTCACCTTGAAAGGTAGGCCAGGCGCAAAATGTTTCGCACTCCATCACTAATTGTAGATCGCATTAATCTCGATTGAATCCGCCAAGTGAGAGGGATGGACATGCTACTGGCCTTCTTGACTCAGAGGGTAGGTATAGCTGACGCTTAGTCCTTCTACAATGATGTTACAGGGTAGACGAAGCTCGTCTGGCTCCTCGGGGTAGTTGCGACTTGGACCAATGGGTGCGATACCAACCCGCTAGTAACACATTTGCTCCTATCAGTACAGCTGAAAACGCCCGCGCAATATGTTGACCTACAATAAAGCCTCTAGTCACTCCGCGCGCACTGATGTTGGGCCCATCATTCAACAAGAGGGTTACCGGGAGTCCTTCGGGAGCCGCAAATTGCGTTACAGGATTAATGAGGCAATTCATTGTGCCATATCCAAGAATGATCGCCCAAACTATTAACCCCGAACATCCCCTAAAAAGGCAAAACATGGTAGTTTCAGCGTTACCGCATGCCTTGAACACTGTGGAGCCCATAATCCATTACCGCGCTGCTACAAGAGTTGACACGCAACCCAGGTGCGATCTAGGCCTGCCGAGGAATAGATTCCTGGTAGAAGGTACTGAGATATCAACATCCAGCCAGAGAAAGTCGCCAGCATGAGCAATCCAAATGTTGCGGTAATTACGAAACCTTTCTGCGCAGAGCTTCAAAAGGAGAACGCTCCACAAGAATGACAGAATTAGATCGAAACTTAGAGCGAGAACCGTTAAGACGTAGAGCATTAGAGCGACGGTGACATAAGGGTCACCGGAGATTACGTCTAGCCAGTGGCCAAAATGCGGCCATTGACGCCTCACACAATGAATAAGAACTAGGTTGGCGTGTCAACGGGCAGAGCTGTAGTGATGTGAATGACAAATGGACTTACAAATGTCGAAACTTCCGACTCCCAGTAACCATATGATTTCAAACCATAGATGGGAGACAAGAATGCCTTCGCGTATCATACCGATTAACGAGCTTCAGGGAACTGGGTCAGGTCGTGCTGCCGGAATTGGACTCGGAATCCCTACAAGATGGGGAATGCTACGGCTGTTGCCGTATAGACCGTAAACTCCGTCCAGAAGCTTCCTCCTTCGAAGTCAATTAATTTAAGTGATATGATGGAGAGTGCATTGCGCTTTGCTTACCGAACAGGGTATTTCCTACCCACATATCTACATCAAGCTGGACAAGAGTCCAAGCAAAAATGAATACTAACATCGCAAAAGTCTTGATACCAACAATCCATCTGCGCCCTGCTACAAGTCGGTTGCGAAGGGTGCTAGATAGTCCTCCTTAGTAGCCAGGCTTTGATGAGGAGATTATATGTACCATACCTCCCATCCGATGTGCCTTCATCACTGCATAGAACAAAAGCTCCGCTACGATGAAGCGAAGTGAGCTCACTATATGAGCATAATGGCTAGAGATACGACCAACAGATTCATGTTTGACGTGGGGCAAGAGATCGGGGCTTCGGATCCTAAGGCTTGATTAGAAAGAGGTTTGCTTCTAATCTCTGCTATTTAAGTCTGAAATGCGATAGGTGACTCAATCATCTTTGATACATCTGTGGTTGTTAGGCGGGTTCATTCAAATCGGGTTAGACAAGAGCAACTCCGCATTCCATACACGTGTCCGTTGTCCCAATCGTCCACGAGGACAGGCTGTTCTTCAACCCAATAAATGCCTTCCTGTACAGTGCAACAGGCTTTCGATATCGATTTCGATATAAATTGTCCGTATTTGGGTCTCCGATGTCAATTTAAATGATGAATCAGAGCACAATTCGCTCAGACGTTCCTTTGAAGACTCATCCACATACGCGATCCCTTCAATGGTTCAGCACCTCAAATAACGTACCCAGGAGAAATCCGCTAGGGGAGAGCTTTCTGAGGAGAATCATATATCCTAAAAGCTTTACTGTTCCGTATCCACACAAGTGAGCCGTACACGGAAGTAGGCCAGATAGTTCACTTCTCTATTACTAGGTTACCACCTATCAAGAATCTGTCTCTGGAATCGGGGAGAGCGGCTTGTCTTCCGTGTAACTCCCGATCTACTAGCGGTTTTATAGAAACATGGGCCGTCGGCGATGCTACCAAGGAAAGGCTACCGCCAGAAGCGGTGCATTCATGTACCGACTTCGAAAATAGTGGATCGTCTTCACGAGAAAACAGTCTGTAAGCTCGAGAACTTTATAAACTGTTAAGGTGCACTATAGGGATACGACATGTGTATCTGTGATCGACCTCAACCGAGAGACGCTAGTGGGTCACGCACAGCTTCATGGCATGTAGGGTGGTCCCTGCTCGTTCCATCCCACGGAAGCAGCTTCCAGTGGAAAGTATACCAGATCGGGCTGTGCAGAAGCCCTTTCCGCCCGCCCGTAAATTCAACATGTATTGGTACTCTGAGCTCCTAGGGTTGGCGTGATATCTCGGGGTGCCTTAGCTGGTGCTCCCCGGACAGCTGGTTCTGTGCGCCGAGTACCCAGGTCGACATAATATGAATATAACTAGCCGCGCCTATGGCGTCACATGGTAAACTATAGTCAATTTATGTTGCCTAACTATGCTGCTTGGTCTTTTAGTGATAGAGGTTGGGCGTGAGGATGTCTCATATCAATGGGGAAGTGGTGCGCACGCACCCTGAGTATCCCCTCTTAATCCGGTATCTGATCGAGAATTGACATTATCAAGCCCCGGGCCCTCTTCTTTGTTTGTAGCTTTGTCTCTCGTCATCTTAAAGACGTCTTTTATCTCAAGGGGCTTCAGGTCCAGGATAAACTCATGAAGGAAATCGCATGTCGCCTCGGCTCGGCGGCCAGGGTCAATACCGTCGATCCCTGGAAACGACTGGCGCAACTTCTCACGAAAGCGACCGCCTCGTATCATGCGGCCCAATGCACCGAAAGGGGTCATAAATTTACCTCCTACGGAGCAATTAGTGAAGTTCCTTAGTCGGACGTCTAGGGCGAAAGCTTACCCCATAGAAGGCTAAGGAGGGATCTCCCGAAGAGCAGAGCAAACGTGAGATCAAAGGCTGTATAAATACCACCTGTATAATGGATCGGGGCCGCAAAAGCGAAATGATTAGTTACTGCACAAGGACAAAACTAATGGACTTGCCAGTCTTAGCTAACCCTCCAAGGACGGTAAAACTCAGATATTCCTCGTAGATCTCGTCGGTGAATGGTCCAAAAGTTGGATAAAATTTTAAAAAAGTTAGTTGTGGATCAGGAGAGATGCCCTCGGTACGAATTGTCACTAGTCCGAACGAAACCGCCCTCAATCAGGCTAAATTGTCGGGAGGCCGGGAAACCTAAAATATAACGTACCCGGGGGGTATTTCAAAGAAACGTCGGGGGGCTTGGCAGACGTTGAGGTCAATATATATGCAAGAGACACGCCCAGAGCATTCCCATTATTACCTGAGAAAATCCGAGAAGTTCGCCGAAGTTTGCCTTCTTAGAGTAAATCTGGCGCCGGCCCACTTCGATCCGTATTATCTCGCCAGCAGTAAATGGGAAGGCGTTTTGTCGAAACTGGAGGTTGTCGACATTCCGTGATTTTTCGGATGTACCCGAGCCCGGCATTCCGGGGCTTCTGGGCCGAATGCCCTGGAAACCACAGAGGAAATTATCATTCGGGCCTGGCGGGACTGCGGATGAGTTCCACTCGACGGATATTGGAGGTATCGTCTCCGCTCTAAGGAGCCCTGAGCGAAATGGTATATTGTCTTCATAGAGCGTTAGCGTTCCGGCACAGCTAGCGAGTGTTCTGGCAAGGCGCTCACCCCAGACCGACCCGCAGTTCCATACTGCACAATAATTGATATAGAAACCTTCTTTATTTTGGATGACACGCCAGTTGACAGACTTTGGGCACTTTATCACTATTGTAGATCGCGTTAATCTCGATCAAGTCCGCTAAGTGAGAGGGCTGGACATGCTACTGGCCTGTTTGATTCGGAGGATGGGTATAGGTAACCCTGAGTCCTTCGTTTATGTCTGAATCATTGAAAGGGGGGAGAGTTGGACCAGTTGTCACGGAACGACCGCACTAGTAGCAGATTTGTTACTGTCAGTAAAACAGAAAGCGTCAAGCCGATATGTTGACCCACAATAAGGCCGAATGGCTTTCCGCGAGCACTCGTCTTGAGCCAGTCATTGGTCAAGACGTTCACCGGGAGTCCTTTGGGAACCGTAAATTGCGTCACAGGATAAATGAGGCAGTTCAAGGTGCCATATCCAAGAATGATCGCCCAAACTATTAACCCCGAACATCCCCTGACCAGGCAAAAGGTGGTAGTTTCGGCGTTCCCGCAGGCCTTGAACACCGTGGAACCCATAATCCATTCCCGCGCTGCTACAAGAGCTGATAAGCAACCCATGTGCGATCTAGGGCTACCGAGGAATAGATTCCTGATCGAAGGTACTGAGATATCACCATCAAGCCAGAGGAAGTCCCCAGCGTGAGCAATCCAAATGTTGCGGGAGTTCCGAAACCTTTCTGTGCAGAGCTTTAAAAGGAGACCGCTCCATAAGAAAGACAGAATTAGGTCAAAGCTCAGAGCGAGGACCGTTAAGACGTAGAGAATCATGGTCGCGGTGACATAAGGGTCATCATCGCTGTAGCGTAGCAAGTAGCCGGAATACAGCCATCGACTTCCGATACAATGAATAAGAACTGGGCGGGCGGGTCAACGGGCAGGTTTGTAGTGTTGTAAATGCCAGATGGACTTACAAATGTCGAAACTTCCGACTCCCAGTAGCCATGTGATTTCAAACCAAACATGGGAAACGAGACTGCCTTCACGTATCATGCCGATTAACGAGCTTTGGGGGACTGGATTAGCTCGTGCTGGTGGACTTGGACTCGGAATTCCTACAAGATGGGGAATGCAACGGCTACGGCCGTATAGACCGTGAACTCTGTCCAGAAGCTTCCTCCTTAAAAGTTGCTTAATTCAACTGACATAGTGGAGAGTGCATTGCGCTTTGCTTACCGAACAGCGTATTTCCTACCCACATATCTACATCAAGCTGGACAAGGGTGCAAGCAAAAATGAATAGTAACATCGCAAAAGTCTTGATACCAATAACCCATCTGCGCCCTTTTACAAGACGGTCGCGAAGGGTGCTAGAGAATCTGCCTGAGCGGTTAGGGTTAGATGAGAAAATTATATGGACCGTACCTGCCATTCAATGTGTCTTCACCACTGCATATAGCAGAAACGCCGCGACAATAGAGCGGGGTGAGTTTATTATCCGAACATAGTGGGTAGAGATAGGACCAACAAGTTCACGTTTGAAGTGGGGGAAGAGATCAGGGCTTCGGGTCTCATGGTTTGTGGAGATAGAGGTTTGCGTTTGGCCTCTGCTATTTAAGTCTGAAATGCGATAGGTGACTCAATAATCTCTGGCACAGCTTCGATTGTCAAGCATGTTCATTCGATTCGGGTTAAACTGTAGAAATACCGCATTCCAACAGTTCGATGCACGTGCCCGTTGTCCCAATCGTTCACGAGGACGTGCTGTTCGTCAAACAAGTAAATCCCTTGCTGTTCAGTGCAACGGGTCTTCGATATTGATATCGATATGACGCACCCATATTTGGACCTCCGGTTCCAATGTATCAGGTCGCCATTCTATTAGGTGTTCCTTTGAAGACTCAGCCAAATTAACGATCCCTTCGGTGGTTCAGCACCTCGGCTGACATAACAGAGAGAGTTCCGTTAGGGAAGAGCTTTCTGAGGAGAATTATCTAACCCATTGCACTAAGTTCCTTACTAGTACTCACAAATGGGGTATTCACGAGAGTGGGCCAAATCGCTCACCTCTGTCGGTTCGTCACCTATCAACAGCCTGTCTCTGGATTCGGAAGAGCAACGTTTCTTCTGTGTAATTCCCAATCTACCAGCTGCTTCAACGGAAGGATGGGGTGTCGGCGATGCTGCCAATGAGAATAGTACCGCCACAAGCGGCACAGCCATGTACCATGGTTCGATACCTTTTCTATATATATACAGAATTTATATAGGCTCCGTTGATTTTTCGTCGAATCAACGCAGGTATTACCGGGTTCCCTCTTCTGACGACTTGTCTCTCGACTCTCAGGCGCCCTCGCAGAGGACCCTGCCTCGGCCGTCCCGTTCGGCAGAGTCCGGTCCTTACTACAGTTTGACTCAACTCTATACACTCCTTTATCGTCGATTCTTGATCATCTCCCCGCACGCACGTTGCACCTCTTGACCACGCATTGCACCTCTTGACTCTCTCGCCGCGTGGATCTCGATGATGACCAGCCGCACTGGACTCAAGTCTTACTCAACCAGTTCCAGTCGCAACTACCAGACTACCAGCTGCCTTAGCTCAAACCTTCCAGTAACTCGCCCTGGTTCAACCCCCGTTCATTGACGCCCCAGCTCCCATCTCGGACGCAGCCCCCGCACTTCCAGAGTTCACCGGTGATGTCGACGATGTTGAACCGTTCCTTCAGCAAGCAAACGACACCCTCATGCTCCTCAGCGGCGACTTCCATTCCGAACGCCAACGTGTCATTTTCCTTGCCTCACACTGCGAAGATGCCGCACTTGACTGGTACCACAGCCTCCAGGACGCCAGCTCCCCTTGCCCTAACTCTCTCGATGCCTCTCCGCTCTCCGCTCTCGCTTTGGCGATCCCGATCCCTCATTCAAGGCATACCAGAAACTCAAGACGATCCAGCAGTGTTAAGTGCCGGCTGCGCTAACGGTAACAGCGCGCCTAACCGTGAGAGCGGTAGTCGCCGTCCTGTAAACGTATTAGGTATGAACTGGGTGTGGCCTAGAGTATAGAATTCTTTGCGAATAGCTCGGCGCATCGAATGTGTTGGAAATTCTCGTATTGCAAGTGCTTCATCACAATCCAAGGCAGAACATAGAGCACCACAGGAAGCTACACGGTGGGGGTTACCTCGCATTCTATTTCACGAGACGGGGGAATAGCTGTGTCGGTTGATCGAGGCAGACGTTTCAAACCGGTTCGAAGAGCAGCTCCTGCAAAGCAATGACGAGGGAACGTCCGCGAGATGAGAGTCGGGTGACAGTAAAAATGAGCGGATACGTCATTCACCAAATTAATCTCTTCAATGTCCTTGCTTGTTTTCAACCATAAATGCTTGAAATTCCCTTCCTTCGATACACACACCAAGCGCTCCCCTACATGACATATATCAGCATTGTTCAGCAGCCTAAGTCACGCTCTTAATCCAATATACCTGATTCGCTCATTACAAGTACGGGTCTGGTTTGTTTGTTATTTGATGATTGAGAGATATTCCAAGCTTTTGTCACGACGGGTCCTTTGAAGTCCTTACCCGCAGATCCGGTTCCAGAGTTTGATTGAATTCCACAGATTGCGAGAAAACTAGATGGTTATTATATTGATTAGGTTCAAGGGCTCAGTAGACTTGACCTACTCACCTCGACCCACGAGTGGTTTCTCCGTTAGACCAGTGTACTCCCAGAGCATCGCAGCCATGAATTTGGCCCTGAGCCGTTGAAGTGAGATATAGTGGATACAGAGGTTGATTAGTGCTCACATCAGGAATAAACAAAGTCTGGGGAGTATCGGAGCTGTTGAGGGATTCACACTCCACTTCTAATGCATCGACTACCGCTGCAGTGACCAATAGCCGACCCGCCTGATTTCCGATACTCAGGGAATTGGAGAGATAATGGATCTTGGAGTCGTCTTTTCTATGAATTTGGATCCGACCCCGGAGCCGAGACTTGGTAACATCTGGTGCTGAAGCTACCAGTGCTAGTGTTGGGACAGTTCTGGTTCATATTTCGGCATTCGTGAGCGTTTTCATGCATATACCATGATTGAGGGCGATACTTACACCAATGGGGGTTCTTGTTCAAGTCCGTGACCATACTGAGCAAAGATTGCCTGCTGGAGTGAATCCCAATCGTTCCGTACTCCAGGCTCAAGAGACATATACCATCTTAGGGCACCTCCCACGAAACACCCTGAGGCAAAGTCGGCAGCCCAATTGGAGTCGTTGAGCTTCCCCACGTGTAGCGCTCTCTGTCGGATTTGATAAACAAAATCCTCCGCCTCAGCGCCACTTTTCCCGTAAAATTGAGGTCTGAATCTAGATATCATTGCTTTTCTCAGAAGTGGCCAACTGCATTGAGTCTCCTTCTCGAGCAAACTCCACCATATCAAGGCATCTCCCGTCAGACGAATAGCGACGAATTCCGCAATCCACTGGTCATCCCAGAATTTGCCGTCCGCTTGTGCATGCTTGTTGACAGCAGCAATAAAGTGTTCACACTCCTTGAGGTTCTTGCCCTGAAACTCGAGATGGTCTAGCCCTGTTATTAAGAAGGGCAAGGGGCGTGAGTGGTTCACGTGGGGGGACGGCGACGCCGAATGGAAAAGGGTTACCGACTTACCGTTTGTGGACATGAGCGGTTAGGTCCTTTGACTCCGATTAATCGTGCAAATTTGTTTTCGGAATGCCGTATGTCTGGCGGTTTGATGAATGGTGAGGCCGATTGAAGGCTAGCAACGCAGTTCCCACCGCTCTCACGCCACTGTTCTCTCAGGCCCGTCGGTAACGAGGAACGTTCCGCTCTTCGTGAGTTTTTTGTTCTGAGGCATCACTTAGGATAAAATCAATCCATGGTCTTTGCGATTAGAATGGGCTTTTTGGTGAACCGCCAGTCTCGTACCCGACGCTGGTAGGATAGTTCACCGGTGCATGCATTCTGTCTGGCTCCCTTGTACCTCACGACCCCTCTCTCCCTCGCCTTCCCCACGATCACACACATTGCCGATTGGATTTGGGTTTGACTCATGCACTGCATTGAAGGTGATGGTGGCGACAGATTTGTATTATTCTATAGAGATCCTTTGTGGCTGCGACTCCTATGAGAACGCGGGTGGGGCAGATTCACATCGCTATACTGTATCCGGGCAGAGCTGTTTCTTGGGCTTTTCTACGGGCGGACTGTAAGGTCTCCTTCTTGCAAAGACTGTGAACTTGACTCCACCAAGCGGACGGTGATGTAGTCCGGCTGATCGATTGCCTGACTACCCTTGCAGGCTTAGGGAATTCACGCTAGACCCCGCGGTTTCACATGAAAAGTAAACGGGTAGAGTAAATATATTGCATCAAACTCTTCTTCAGTCCATGTATTGACCTAGTCAGGGCGGGCACGCAAACCAACCCTGCAGACAGAGTCCTGATCTGCTTCGCTGTCCGCCCGATTCTGAGTGCCAGCAGAGTCCATGCAGTCCCACCCCCTACCCTGTGCTACGCTACATCGTCCCACCCTGAGTTGTGCAAGTTCTCCGAAGAGGCGATCCCCCCCCTCCTTTCCGATGGAGAGTAAGCGAATGAGGCCATTCAAGGGCTCGGCACGATGGTGATTAGACCAAATCGAACGCCCCAGCGTGCATCAAGGCTCGAATTAAATTCTAGGGTGGAGGAATGCGGCATAACAGATGTAGGAGAGCGCTTGGAGTGTGTATCGACTGAAGGGAATTACACGATGTTGTGGTTCAGAACAAGCAAGCGCAGCAGCGATATTGATCTGGTGGATCATATGGCCGCTTATTTAAATCACCACCCGGCTCTAATCCGGGGGACGTTTCTTCGACATTGCTTTACAGGAGCTGTGTTTTGAGCGAGTTTGAAGCGTCTGCCTCAATGGCCGGAGCCAGATAGTCCACCGTCTCACAAAGATCGAATGCAAGCCAACCCCCACCGTCTTTTTCCCTGTATTGTTCTAAACTCTGCAAAGAAAGAAATCGAATTCTGTCAGAGTACGTGCGATACGCGAATTCGGGGTAAAATTATTTGAGTGCGACCGGCGAATCAGAAAGGAAAGCAGGGAGAGTGCTCGTTGCATCCCAAGGACACGTTCCAAAACCTTGGTACGCGGGGCGAGAAGGGCCTCGCAGTATTCGCAAGTCCTCATAAGATCCAGATTCCCTTCTATCCACTGCCCCGTCCTCATTCCTGGTCAGCCATTGGAGTATCAAATATATATATGTGGCGCAGGCATGTATTTATGGTCAATCCATAGCTAGAACGCCATTCCTAGCTAAGAGAGATAACAGCACCTGGTCCCGAATGTCATCACCCCGAGTGCGCAAGTGCATGAAAGGGTCCGCAGTTTGGAGAAGGACCCTTTTATATTCCTTACCCCAATCCAATACACTGCGTAAAATTCCGACAAGGCTCAACGCTAAGTTTCAGCGATTTGTCAGATTCGAAGACCCGTTCAGGGAAGGGAGAGTGTCTTCCACAACCGCCGGTACCATCGAGCGGAGATCAAGAGCTATAGACCCAGCTCCCCATATGGACAGGATCCCTGAGATCATATATATGAGCCTTGTCTAGGATGCTGGGTCCCGCACATAATACAGCATACCTGATTCGGTCACCGCAAGAATTGCCCTGGGCTGTTTATTATTCGTCAAATGAGGGATCACCCAATGGCCAAGTTGTTGTTACGACAGGTCCACGGAAGGCCCCACCCGCAGATCCGGTCGCAAATTTGATTGAATACCACACGAGAAAGCTGAATGGCGATTACATTGGTTCGATTTATAGATTCGGTGGACTTTGCCCACTTACAGCTGTTTGCAAACAGCTGGTCCAAACAAATCCGCGTGCCGATTTTTCCTCTCGCAAACGAAAAGTTCATAACTCCAGACCCACAACGCCTAAGCATAATGGAAAACGGTAAAATAAATTATAAAATAAATTTTTAGAAAAAATTCACCCCAATTCTCAATTACCGGAGGACTACAACGACGGTCTCAACGGCGACTCTATCTTACCCGACCTGTTCTCCTTCCCAATCCAAGACATGCCACCTCTTGGATCCGTTTATACGAAAGCCAGGAGAACCGCGCGTTCATCACAACCATGGGATTTGATGTCGCAACGTTCGACTTTCTGCTTACCTCCGGATTCTCGGATGCTTGGGACTCAACCCCCATTCCGCGAGCAGACACCTCATCTTTGGGTGAACCGCGTCCTAATGCCCGATCGCAGGATGCTGCCGGTGCTCTCGGTCTTGCCCTCCACTATCTCAACTCTACCATGTCCGAGAAATCACTCCAGCAAATCTTTGCGCTTGTTCCTGCTACCAACTCCCGCTATCTCGATTTTGCCCTCGATATCCTCCTCCGCACCCTTCAATCCCTTCCGGACGCGTCCATCACATTCCCGAGGTCGCTTCGGAGATACGAGTACCTCAGCAGCCTTATTGAAGCAAGGCACCCTTCGCTCAAAGGTGTATTCAGGTTTTTGGATGGATGGAAAACCCCAATTTTCACCCCTGGAGATCCTGAAGTTGAGAATTTAACCTACAGTGGCTGCTATCACGACCATTATGTCAGCAGTGTTGCTGTTTTTGACGCCGAAGGTGTGTTCCTTGACATTCGGTTCAACTTATCGCATCTCACCCGTTGACTACACCTTATTATCGCCAACCGCGCGAACTACCCCGCCTGTCAGCCAATTCTTTAACCTTCCTCAGGCTTCAACAAATACTCCTTCTCACCAACGTCCATGCTGGACGGCAGTGTCTCGTTCTTATGTGATATGCCAGCCATCGTAAATGTGAGCTTTGGGCCCGAGTATGCTGGAGAAACACTGTCGTTCCTTGGGGGTTGTGTTGACTGTTCCCACTGTTCCGCGAGCCCAGGGCGGACCGGTGGCATTTGTGGAAAACAAAGAGTGGCGTATATGCTGGATATTTAGATGCTACGAGGACACTGCGATTAAAGTCTCGGATCGCAGTAGAGTGGGCTGTAGCGGTGTAACAAGCTACGGTACTGCTGTCGGCCAATGGAGCCGTATCATTTTGGGACGATATTTGCCGAACTTGCTGTAAAGTTCCAACGTGATAGGGACTGTGCACGACTGGAGGTACAGAATTCTTCGCTACTGGTTCGGCCCGTCGTTTGTGTTCAAAACTTGAATATCGCACGCACTCCATTACAATTCCAAATAATCATTTGTAAATAGAAGCACGATACAGGAGAAAAAAGGCGGCGTGATTTATGTCGCATTTGATGTTTACCAGACGGTGTAAGACCTGAGTCGATTGAGTTGAGCAGAGGCGTCAAACCTGTTCAAAGAACAGCTCCTGCAAAGTAATGGTAGAGCAACGCCCCCACCATGGTTAGAATCGAGTGAAAATGCCAATGGGAGGTTAAATCATTCACCAATTCAATCTCGTCCCGGGGCTTGCTTGTTCTAAACCATAAATTTGCAATATTCCCTGAACTTGATAGACACGTCAAGCGCTCTCCTACACCATATATATCAGCCTTGTACAGCACCGTGGGTCCCTCTCTTAATACAGCATACCTGATTCGGTCATCCCAAGAACGCGCCTGGTTCGCTTATTATTTGTCGACTGGGGTATCTCCCAAGCTTTTGTCAGGACGGGTCCATCGTAGTCCGTACCCACAGATCCGGTTCCAGAACGTGATCGGACACCACAGATTGCGAGAGAGCTAATAGATGATTACATTTACTTGGGTCATGCGTGTAGGGGACTCTGCCTACTCACTTTGACCCAGGGTAGCCCTGGGTGTGATACCACTGCATTCCAAGAGCATCGCAGCCTTTGATTTGGTTCTGAGCCCTTGAAGTGAGATTTAACAAAGATAGCGGTAGAGCCAACACTCACATCAGGAATCCACAAGTTCTGTGGAGCGTCGACACCGGAGAGGGGTTCACATTCTACTTCTAATGCATTTACCACCGAAGCGGTGGCCACAAATCGGCCCTTCTGACCGGTGCCCACACCCAACGGTTTGGATAGGTAATAGATCTTTGAGTCGTCTTTCCTATGAATTCGGATCCGACCTCGAAGCCGACTCCTGGCAGCATCTGGCGCCGCCGCTGCCAGGGCCGGTGTTGGGACGGTCCTAATCCATATTTTGGCTTTATGAGCTTACTAAAATCCCAAAAAGTAGAGGAGATACATACGCCAATTGACCTTGACCGTACTGAGCAAATATTGCTTGCTGAAGTGAATCCCAATCGTTCCGTACTCCAGGTTCAAGAGACATATACCATCTTAGGGCACCTCCCACGAAGCACCCTGACGCGAAGTCAGCGGTCCACTGGGGATCCTTGAGCTTCCCCGCGTGGAGCGCTCTCTGTCGGATTTGATAAACAAAATCCTCCGCCTCGGCGCCACTGTTCCCGTAAAATTGAAGCCTAAATCTAGATATCATTTCCTGTCTCAGAAGCCGCCAACTTCCTTGAATCTCTTCATCCAGCAAACTCCACCATATCAGGGCGTCTCCAGCAAGGCAGATCGCGACGAAGTCCGCAATCCACTGA
>WSTX01002775.1:0-19124 GCA_019633405.1 Tulasnella sp. 408 | reverse complement strand
GTCCAAGTTCCGAAGGCTTAGCGGTATTTACATAAGGTTCACGCGGCCACTTCATTTGTGAAACATCAGAGTCCATAGTTACAACATGAATAAAATAACATCGGCGTTATGGTGATATATATGTAAGTGTTCGATGACGGCGATGAGGGTGGAAGATAAACGATATCCTGAGTGGGCTAAATAAATCAAGGTCTCCAAAATAACAAAAGGGTCCACTAATGAAGTAAAGCAACCTGCCACCTACCATCTGCGTAGGGTGATGCTGAAGAAGGTCGACCATCTGGTTTGCCTGCGATGCCGTTGCTCTGCGCGGATACTGAAGATAGCTTGTTCCTTTGCTACGCCAGGTTATGCGGGCCAATGTCAATAGTGTTGCCGAGCCGCAGCCCCTGAGCCTGATTTATACGACAATCTGCTTGGATGAAGGGTGTCCCACTTGACCACATGACCAACAGCGGAACTCCCCCGCTCCGGGATAGGTTATGAATTATCGAGATTCCCGCCTACTTGACTAAGCTTCTTTAATTCCTCCATGGGCACAAATTCCCAATCTTCGTTTTGGAGCAGCCCGTCTATAGCATCCGCACCTCTTGGACACGATGCCGTCGATCGCGTTTCCCCGGTGACCGATGCAAAGAGTTAGCATAAAATTGTGAGCGTGGCTTGAACCGTCTGCCTCATCAATCGCAATGAATAATCTGGTACCCTAACAATGGACGCCGGGGTTTTGTTAAGCCAGGCAGCATAGCTATAAGCCGTAGGATGAGAGCGCGTGAAACATACCCAAATGGGAGGGGTAGACAACCACACCCCCGGGGTAATGCTCCCTCACAAGACTACCGATTGGCATTCAAGGGATGGCGATGAGAAGTGTATTTAGTTGGTATCTTAATACCATGTAGACACTTCCATAGATGGTGAAAGCAATAATCTGATTTCATTTCCACCGAAAGGCGAGCGTCTCGCCGTGACAGCCGGCGAACGCGAGGCTTTCGCCCCGCTACTATAATAATGATAAGGGCCCTGTCTATCATCTGACCGATGACCTTCCAAGTCCTTATCTAAACGGCAAGCCACCCCCTTGTCACTCACCAGTGACGTTGCAAGTAAGAAATGTTCCTGCAAGGCTGCACCTGACCCTTGCAGTTCAAGTTTTTCACCAAGTGCAACATTTTCCGTGAAGGAGCCGCCTGTAGGCGACGCAGAAGGCTCTTGAGGCACTCGAACGATAGAGTCAGGGACTGGCGCGTGCGCCGGTACACGATAAACACATAAGAGGCCAGTTTCGCATGTGGCTGGGCGTGTTTGAACGGAGATCATGATCCACCTCGGTTGAAGCAGTATCAAAGCCAAAACTGACCGTGTAACCAATTCCGCCGCATTGGCCTGTCACAGAAACGATGTTGTTTATCTTAAGGGGTAATTTCCGCTGCATAGGATGAACTATTCGCCCCATTCAATCACCTCCGCGAAAGAGTACGGAGCCAGTAGTCCAGCGGACAGGCTAATCAGTGCGGGAAACTTCATGCCCAGGGAAAATCGAGAACTGGTTTTCTTAACAAACCACCAGCCCACTTGTCTTAACCATTTATATAGCTTGAGACCATCGACCACCTTACCCGAGTTCCTGGTGGATATATTCTTCGATGTTTCTCAATGTGGACTGGGCAAATGGAAACGTCTTCGCACACACAGAAGATTAATATTGGAAGCCTCCACTTTGGAACCGACTAAAAAAGAGCCCGAACGCGAGCCTAATGCGGGGTAAATTGCAAGCAGCTTTGCTGAAATGGCATGCAGCGGTGCAGATCCCACCGCCGAAACGATCCCGTGTGGGTTCAAGGGTTGGATATGCGGAACTAGTCGGTCAGCTTTCATGTTTTATAGATACTTCCTGACACGATGTTAACCTCGATGAGAATCCTTCTATCAAAGTCACGACCCAACAACACGCAGTCTACTAGCCAACGACCGCGGAGGACGTACAACTCCGTGCCAGTGTGTCCCGCAGCGAGAGGGCTACCGTTGAGGTCGGACTTTCCCAGGTTGTTGTCCTTGGTACGGACACGTTCGCTTGAAGGCCTAGATAGTGACAGGAGGCTGGTTTTCGGTGGCGGTGGAGAGCATCCAGGCCATCCTGGTGGTTATGCAATTGAGACAATCCAGTTGGGTAAGAAGTTCGACGTGCCACGGGATGGGAACTCACCTACAAATTTTTATGGGACATTATCTTGATGAAGACACCGCCAGTAGTCTCGATACCGCCGGTCAAGGGGCAAACGTCAACGAGTAGAACGCCTACGATACCTTTCTTGTCGGAGAGGATAACACCAGCACCCCGTGCGATGTACTCCTTCCTGCTGACGTCCTTCAAATCTTGTTCGGCATGCTCGACCCGCTCGAGAGTCTTGTGCAAGAGGTTGTTGCTGGGCTCGTCGAAGTTATACAGGTAAGGGTCTCAGAGAAGTTGAGCAGCCTTCATGGATTAGTTTTCCAGTTTGGCCGAGATCGGGGGTGAGGGTGTACGTTTAATACTCAGGCAAAAAGCCAGGTCAAACCTACGAAAGGGGCTGCACATGAGAACTGGACGTGCCGGGGCGGGGGATGACAAGGAGACATTCCACGCAAGGTCAGCAATTCCACGCACAAGAGTTTGTTTAGGCTGACATGTGGTCTTGGGATACCTCCCCGAAAGCGATGGTGGCGGTTCGCGCCGTTTTCTGATTCGAAGTGCCGGGATTGGTACTTTTATTGGTGTACCTGATCATCTGCGAGACTTTAGCAATACCAGATGCATCACACCTCCCCTCCAGGGACCGGTAGAGACCATTGATGGAAACGAAAGGGACGTGAGGGCGAGATCTGGAACCAAAGACATCAGTGACTTCGGTCTAAGCTCAGAGTGGGTCTGAGATTTCCCGAGATGTTGAGTAGCAGCCTAGCGGGTGGTTAGGAATGAATCGCTGTTGACCGGAGTTCATCGCCTCTAGGACCGTAACTGCCCTTGAGCCACATATTCCTGTTTACCATCGTCGTAGTTAGACTACCTACACACCGCCGCGCGCCTGCCATAATTGTTAAGAGTGCTTCAACCGAAGGTGTTCCAATCGTCAAACCTCGGTATTTCAGTCTGACAGGACGGGTGGCGAGTGATTGAAACTGCAAGGTTGGTGTCAAACGTCATAAGTGCTTGACAATGGACACCCGTTTTGCGGGACGCGGTTGCATCGTCGAGGGGGCTAGGGTACGGGCCAGTACCTCCGCGGAGGTTTTGGGCATGTCCTGGACCGTCGGCCAGTACCGACGACCTGGAGGGCGGTTTTGGACGCGGTCTTGGACCGGTTCTGGCCAGGGGACGGTGCTTACATAATGTATAGGGGGTAGAGCTGACTAAGATCAAGCCTGCGCGTCTTCGGCAGTCATTTGTTTCGATAGAACTGTAATACATGCTTATCATCTCTTATTAGAAATAGAAAATACGAACTCTTCTCCGTTACTATTCTCCAGCCAACTGAGGATAGCTCTGGCCTCGTCATCATCGTCCTCCTCCCCCGGCGCATCCCAGCCGGTTTTGGACAAGAGATTAGACCGACCTCCAGCAAGGCGGTCCAGGACTGGTCTTGGACTGGTCTTGGACCTGTCCAAAACCGTTCAGTCCAGGACCGTTCAGTTTCTCCCCGCACCCTAAAATCAGCCACGGGGTGGGAAGTGCATCCAGTCAACAGCCCGTCCAACTCCAACAGAACCCTCTTACACCCTACAGATAGAGTCGGGGATCCTCAACTCCAGAGTGATCTTAAGCAGTACTGAAGATGTGATAGAAGGCAATGTAGATCGACTGGATACTTTTGGCAATGAGCAGTGAGCAGGTTCCTGGATGTCATTGACTGGTTATTGAGATTTGACACGTTGTTGGTCAGCGTTTGAGTTTGAAAGAGGACATGTAGGGGCGCCTAGCAATACCATTACTTGCCTCTAACTCTTGTGTATCGGTCATAACGAAACGCAATATATGAGGTGTTGGCGAATTGTACGGACATGCTGGCCCAACAGGAGATCCGAGTTTACCCTATATACAGCTTATATAAGCAAGCCAAAGGAGTGGGGCTATCGATGACCAATATACCAATTTTGGCCCGTGGGCTTACATCAGCGGTCATGAGGTGAAGTGGATATCACATACAACCAATCCGATCCTCGCATAGGCCGCCACGGGGTGGAAAGGTGCATCCAGTGAAACGTTCATCCGACTCCAACAAAACTCTCCCTATCCCTACAGATAGAGTCGGGGATAATTATTACTGGCAATGTCTTAAGGCCACTGCAACTCTAATCTCAACCACAATGGGCGAATATTACTTGACTGGAGCTGTGGAACATCAGGTGAGGACCTGCCCCATCAGCTTTGACGCAGGCCACACCTATCTAAGTTGATTTTAAATGATTACACCCTCTTTATTTGCTGCTCAGGGAGCCCAAGTGGTGTCACCGGCCTTGCAAGTACCACAATGGAGGTGGAAGATGTCACTTACCTTGCAATACTGTATGTAGCTATATCAAGTCCAACCCGAATGTGACATCTCTGTCACCATTCTCTCTGTATAGTCACAATCACTCACGTTTTCTTGCTCCAGCATTAGGTTGTCACATGGTTGAAGCTGCAATTGCATGGTTGATCCCATTTTGTGAACAGACTTCTTATAAGCTGCACTGTCAGAGTCACCATCTAGTACCACCCCTGCCTCATGACTTGTTCACCTTTGAGCTGTCTTGTTGCACAGAGTTGTGTGTCTCCTCTTTACCTCTGTTGTGTCCGCAGTATTTGATTTGGTATATAGTAGAAATAGTCTCATAATTTGTTGTATTCACCCCACAATGTTTGTATTATGTTTGTGGCATACTTGTACATGTTGTGTCAGTGTTTTTTCTGATTTGTATATAAAATGGATGTACTTGTACATAGAATTATTATCAACTCTTCAACTCCCCTTTCCCAGTGTGAGATACCTACAGTCATTGAGTTGTTGTGTTCAACATGTCTCACTCTGATGTTGCTTCATCATTTGTAGCCTTTGTCTCGTTCAATCGAGACACTGGACGCTCCTGTGTCATTGCACACAGTCTCTCCTTTCCTGGCTCACTCGTTATCCAGGTATATCTGTACTACTCGGTTCCTCATGCGCGATTACTTGTATTTACGTTTTACTCAGCCATTCACACCCAGTCCTCACAATTACCTTAATTAACCATGTGGTTTGAGGATCCATTGAGGGATCTGTTGCACTGTCCTTATACAGCAAGGTTCCCACCTCCGTGGTGCTGTATATCCGCCAGGGTATTGACCTAGTTTGTGTTCTGTATCTGTGTGGGTTCATTCCATTGTTTATGGTGTGTTTTGTCTAATTGAATTGAAGATGGCAGGTGTAGTCTTCTTTCTCATCAAGTGTGACTGGTAATGCTAAAGTGCTGTATTCAACACTGTGTGCCCAGGAAATGGAGGTAAATTCTACTGATAATTGAGCCCTAGGTGTTCAGCTACTTCGCATCAGTCTGGCCAAGTGCAGGCTCGGTGAGCAAAGTAGCAGACATGAATAATCACTTCAACTGGACATCCTGTGCTATATTACTAGACAGGAAATACAGACTCTGAAAGATCTGCTCCAAATGTTCCTAATCTTACGGCCAGCTTGCAGCTTGTGCAACATGCAGCTCTCCACCTTCAGTACCAAAGATAGCATTCTTGTTTACCCCTGAAGGCACAGGAGAAATATTTGCCTGCTGCTGCTCCTCATCCTGGAGCTCCTGGATGCTCTCCTGATTACTGTCCTGATCCTGGTCAAAATCAGGCTGTTGTGCCTTCCTACCCACTTTCCATGACTCTGATGCAAATGTTGAGACTGGAATGTGTGGAAGGGGGAAGGAGAGGTTTCATCCTTGACACAAGTGCAGGTGTCTTGTTCTCACTCTCATTCTTGTTGCCAGTGCCTCTTGTTGCACAAGGTTGTGCATCTCCTCTTTACCTCTATTGTATTTGGTATGGGGTATTATTCTCGTGATTTGTTGAATTTACTGTACAATGTAGATGCAGTTGTGTTGTTGTTTGAGGCATACGTGTACATGTTGTGTCATTGGTTGTTCCAATTGATATATAAACTGGATGTACTTGTATGTAGAATTACTATTGTCTCTTTGACTCCCTCCTCTTCTCCAGTAGAAGATACCCACGGTTGTTGAAGTGCTGGGTTTAACACCTCTGTTGGGGTTGGATGGACAATCATTGTTAGGATGGTCCAACCCGACAGTCCCCTCACAACAATGATGACTACCAGAATCAAGGGGTGGGCCTCTATCTGAGCCACCATCTGCTGACGACCAAAACGCCCAGAAAGAGGAGCAGGAGCCAGGAGATAATATCCTTGCCTTAGGGAGTAACCAGAACGCTGTCTCTGATGCTGAAGGCAAAGATGGGTCTCTTTTGAAGCTGACTGCGTGTTTTAGGTTTCAAAATTGCGTATCCAGATGAGGAGTTGCTCACCAATTTTCAGGCGTTGGAGCGATGCCCCAACCAGGTGGTGTCTGCAAGGCTGCCGCTAACAACACCGAGCCCAGATCATTCCGAGGGCCATGAATTGTCCTGAAAAGGACAAGTGGATTGAAGCTGCTCAGGTAAAAATGCACGCTCACATGGGACATAGGGGTTCATGGAGCTGCCTCATGGTCCAGTGACTGGTTGGCCATCTGCACTTTCTGAATTCACCCTTGTTGCAATCAAGATCTGGAGATCGAGTCCATCCACTCCAATACCTATCAAAATGAGATATAGCACATGCATTGTAGTCCCAAAAACCGGGAGATAATGAGAATCGAAAGTGCCATGCCTCTCACACTCACACAGGTGCAGAGGCCAGAGCATCGTCATGCCCAAGTGGGCACAACAGAGTAGATGCCCTTGGTACCAAAGACTGGGTGGAGTGTAGGAGCTTTGGGAGGCTGGTGGCAGATGGCAGCCTCCGTGTGTAAGAGACAGAACCCTTAAGGTAGTGTTTGTGGATGATCTAACTGATGGCTAGGTTAGGTCATCATGGGCCCAGGTCTGCAGAAAGGATCCAAGTGGCTCAAGGATGGCCGGCCTGGTATTGTGGCCTTTGTGACCTTGTTAAACGCAGCAATTCGGTGACTGTAGGTACCTTGCACTCAAAGGGGACAGTCAGAGAGTCAATAATAATTCTATGTACGAGTACATTCAGTTTATATACTAATCAGATCAAACATAACCAAAACATGTACAAGCACGCCACAAACAGTAACTACATATACATCCGAACATCGTAGGATAAATATAACAAATCATGAGAATATTCCTGCATACCAAATCGGATGTGGCAAACACAATAGAGGCAGAGAGGAGACGCACAGTATCGTGCAACAGACCTATGCTCAGCTACCGGCCGGCAAGCAAGTGGCTTGGTAAAAACATTTGCAAGCATCAGTGCCATGGGGCAGTAGTGGACAAAGATTGTCTTGAGCTTGGGCACCTCATTGTGAGATCAGAACTCTGCCACTGGGAAGTGCTTCATCCGGCTGTGATGGACTGCATCATTGAGCACTTGGGTTGTTGACTGTTTGTCAAACTCAGTCCCAACATATCGTGCACCATACAACCCAGCTTCAGCGAACGACTTCGCTCTCACCTGAAGCTGGGTAGCCTAGCTAACCGCTCCAGTCTCAATCTTGACTATTGGTAAAATTGCCATTGCTCTTGTCACCAAGGAAGTCGAAGTCGGTGTAGCAGATGAGAGCTGGAGCTCATAGTTCTGAGGAGGGTTCTTCTGCTTCCCAGCAAACTTAGAGTCAACATAGATGGTGAACAGGGAGTGGAACAGATGCTGAAAAAAATTCTACAAGGGTTGCAGTACTGTATTCCTCTGGTGATCTGGAGTGAGTTGTTGCTTTCGATGGGCGCATGGTTTTGACTGCCAGGTGTTGTAAACTTTAGGCTGTGCCTAAAAGAAACATGCCAACCCTGCATAGGCGTTGCACAGGTGTTGAACTCAAGGTGTCAACACTGGGGCTTCACCTAGCAACATGGGGTATTCCCCATCAATCTCTTTTGATCAACACTTGCTATGCTGTTGTTTGTGCTCTCAAGCGGAGGAAGGAAGTCTTTGACTTGCAGAGAAGTGGACTGCACATGTTCTGAAGGCTGTTTAGAAACAACAAAGGAGGTGGGTTTATTGGCAAGAACTGACAGGTTACATGGCAGAACAATCATCCAAGACTTGCATGACTGCCAAATCCCTCAAGTATTGCATGTTAGACGCAGTAGTCAATGACTGCAGGTGTCTCACTGTGCCACACAGGAAGAGAGGGAGTCGAAGAGTTGATAATAATTTTAGTCATCAATAAGTACATCCAGTTTATATACAAATCAGAGCAAAAATTACGTAACATGTACAAGTATGTCACAAACAACACAACAACTACATACACATCATAGTAAAAATATGAGGAATTGGCAGGATAATCCGGACAGTGGAGGAGAACATCACCTCCACACTGGCAGCAGCAGAGCTTTCCAAAGCCATAGAGGCTCAATCACTCCGATTTCGGTATTCAATGCCCTCCTTCCAGCGCTCTCAAGACAGCAAACCCTATTCAATGGTATCAAACTTGACCCCAATAGCCTTTGGTCTCATCCTACCACTGTATAAATGTTTCTCCTACAACCCACACTCCAACTTCTGCTCACGGTTCCTCCTGCTCAATCTCATCAGTAGAATTAACAATTTCAACTACTTGACATATCATGCCCTGCTTGCGAGTGCACCTGAGACCTCGGTCTTTTCTTCATTCAGGAGGAAGCAGACATCTCCAATCATGCCCATTAAATGGCTAGATTGGCAGTCATGCCACTAACCTTCCACTTGACCCAACCAGATCCAGAGGATGCACCAAGGTCAGTGTTTATTTATTGTGCTTACTTGTGTCCTGTGTTTGCAATTCAATCTTGAGGAAAAATGTTGTTCATTGACAGTGTGCAGGGACTAGACTCTAGAGTCTTATCAATCAGTGTGTAGTAGAAGAGATATTCGCTGCAGAGTACATGTGAGATACTGGGGACATTTTGTTGATGCAACATTAGACGGTTCTGAAGCCTGGAGATGGACAGGTGAGGCGGAGTCTTAGTCAATAAAAAGACTCCCTTCCTTCCATCCATCCCCGGCTTTATAGGCAAAGGAGAACCTTGGAGAACCAAAGATGTACACAACACATGCATTGTGCTTCCTAAAAGCGGAGACAATGCTCCACACAAAGTATATTTAAGCTAACGGGGACATCACCCAGTGTACAAAAAATATGGAAAGGGAAAGACAATGCTTGGGTGAGGTGTGAGCATTGTCGTGTCCCGTGGCTCTCTGAGACCCATATGTTCTTGAAGCCCAACTAGTTTCCTCTGAGAGTCCACATCACTCAAGAACGGTCCAAACGCTCCCTCTCCCTCTCTCTGCAGTACATTGTTGACCTTGTTGAACGATTCAACGTGTCCAACTGCTCACCAGTCACCAGTTCCGTAAAACCAGGCCTCAAGCTCACCCAGAAGATGTGTCCAAGCATGCCAGAGGAGATTGTAGGGATGCAGGGGGTACAGGATTATACGGGTCCCCGGAATCCCACCGTTCGGCGGAATAACGCGCACATCTTGAGGCCGAGTGCGAGAGCTCGCTTGAAAGCTAGCAGGTATAATATAGTTGTCCTAAGATCTAGAATAGGACCCTCTGTGTACCCGCATGGGATGATTCAACCTGGGGGCGGGCAATATGGTTCAGGGGCGTGGCCCGAATTTGAATTCGAACCGTAGCAAGATATGAGGCATAGCTGATTGTTACATTCGAGCACTACGTAGTTATAGTCCATGCAAGCTACCTGTATACCATTTCAATAGTCAGGACCGGCATTGGTTGGCGAGAGGCAGTCAAACTACCAAACCCCAGCCATTTTGCTTCCGCCCAAGATGGCAGAACCGACTCTCTGGCTTATCAAGCGAGTAGCAAATGGCTAATTTGGGACACTAGTAATGCATATAGTGCTTTGGTATCGGTCTTTAATGACATGGTAGTTCGGAAATATGTCCTGTGAGTGATTCCGAGGACCAGGATTTCCGCAAAAACGACGCCGCTACAAGGAATGCATTTACCACTCGCGGATTGCCCCACAAATGAACCACAGATATCATAGTCAATAGCCAGAGGTACATTCTACGTTTCACAAAAGAAACGACATTGTTTGCACTGCTGGTCATTGAGAAATGAGCGGAATTCGATTTGCGTTCCGGGGACCCGTGTGATCCTGTATGTCATCCTAGTGCTGTGGGTGAACTGAACTTGCTGTTACTGCTTGCCCAGAGATTGCCTAAACTGTTGGCAAGCTGGCTTGATTCAGCTCCAACCCAGGCAAGGAGCATTGGCCAGCATTGGGAACTGGTGCAGCTGCCTCCTCATCGGAAGGCCATCAGTTCTTGATGTGTATTGGAGGTCGGGCACGATGTTGATGGGTCTGTAGAGCAAAGGGTTGTCTTGTTGCTCAAGGCTTCAGAAGGAATAGATGGAATGGATCAAGGAGAGGGGGGGATGGTGCTGGAGGGCCATCAGCAGCATCGATCACTAGATATAAGCTCCAATAATTGGGATCAAACCCTGGTCTTCCTCATCTATCCAGGAAATGTTGCTCTTTATTTGTGCATGGAATGCCTGCAAACTCATCCTTATTGAACACCACATCCTGGGAGATGACAAACTTGTCAGTCTCTGGGTTATAGCACTTCAAGCCCTTCTGCCATTCCAGGAAAGAGTAGCATTGAAGATCCAAAAGGTGAGTTGGAGTGCTTAAAGCATGTGAGAGCTTGGCCTCTGCAAGCATGGAAGTGACAGCCTCTTCAAGTTCCCGGTTATTGCACTCTGCAAGGCTGTTTGGCCCTATACAGAGAGTTTGCACTGTATGTACGCCTGGCAGCTACCGTCCTGACCATGCTAGGGTTGAGTTTGGTGCCATAGAACGTTTCACAAGGTTTCGTGATCTTTAGAACGCTAAAGAGAGGGCATTGGTAGTTTTTTGAACAACAAAGTTGAGTGCTTGAGTCCAGACAGCTTGGGGTAGCTTTGCCTCTGCTATTACTCATGAGAAGAAGAGGTTAATGGGGAACACCAGGTATTGTTAGCTGAAGCTCTAGGGTCTGCACCTTGGGTCCAACACCTATGCAACACCTGCATATGTTGGGCAGATGTCCTTGAGGCACAACGTAAAGTTTAGTGTAATTTTTACAACAAAGCTCACTCCAGATCACCAGAGGAATGCAGCACTGCAAACCCTTGTAGAATTTACCCACTACCCCAACTGAGGAATCCTTCCTTGACTTGATGTGTGCACTTGAGAAATGCTGGTATCAGGTGTTTTAAATTTCTTTTCATGTTGCCATAGTCAAATGCCTATCTATGCAATATTCGGGGCCGGACAGGGAAATCATGCAGGGATCCAGACATGTATCTGTCTGGATGGGGAAGTCATGGCGACTCGCAGCCACAGATCACACAAGGGCTAGACAGAATGAATCACCAATTGAACCAACAAACACGAACCAAGGAACAAAGGAAGTCATACCATCTTGGCAGATCAAGTGGCCACTGCCTTTTTTTCTCATCCGTCATTGTGACCTAAGATTAATGTATCTAGTTACACATAATAAATACCAAATAGCATTTATGTATGGACGGGTAGTGAAATGCAGCTCCCAATGCAGTGGTGATGTCAAAAGGGGTGAGATGAAGATCTGCTGGAAAGACAGAGTGAGGGGAGCTGACAGGCTTAACAAGCACACCCTGGTCCCACAACAAAACCTCTGGTACATTGCTCTCGCATGAAAACAGGCCCGCTTACCGTATTGAAACTCGTTCCATGCCCAAAAGTTTCTTCAGCGCCACCAGCTTGAAGTTCATACCCACAGACCTCCTTGGCGGTAAGTGAATTCAACAAGAAAAGAATTCAAAAGGCTTGCTCAATACATAGGGAAGCACTAGTGGGAGTGGCGGGTGACGTGCCAGGCTTGGTGTTGAACAAACGGGAGTGCCGGACGCAAGGATTGTTCAAATGAGGGACAGGCAAACATGAGAAACAGGGTCAGTAAATTCACCTTGAACGAATCTGTCAACTTATCTGACATATCAAAAAAGCCTTGCCAAAGGTGACGTGGGGTGTTGCGCTGGATTTGACAGTGAAGGAATAGAAGGCAACAGCAGGTGATGGTGACGCAAGGTCCGAATATAGAGGGGCGAGGGTTGGAATTATAAAAAGGATAAGAAAACCTTGCCTAAAGTAGTCCTAACCCTTTGAAGAGCATTTCTAAAGGTGTTGATGGGGAGTCACGCTGGGTTGGGGGTGAACGAGCGGAAGTGCGGCTGCAGTGTCATCGGTGTGTGGGGTCGTTCAGGCAGCGGACGAGCTAAATTTGGTAAGCGGTAAGTGAAAGGATCATAAACAAGCTTCAAAAGCTTACTTAACAACTAGGGACATCCCCGAAGGTGGTGACATAGGGTCGTGGTGGGTTTGGGGCCGATTGCGCAGGGGTTGTGGCAGTCGTTGGGGACGCCGGGGGGTCGGGCGGGATTTGGAGCGAACAAGTCGGAGGGGGGTCGTGGCGGTGGTACGCGACGCCGGGCTGCTCAAATTTGGTGAGACAAATAGTTAACGTATTAAAAGGAACTTCGAAAAGCTTACCTGTCATAATCAAAAGCCATCACTGACGGTGGTGATGGGAAGTCATGCAGGATTATTCTACGAGGGCGTGCAGCGAGCCAGCAGTAGGCTCCTCCCTCATCATTTTCAGTGAATGAAACCGTGGTCCTTTGCGATGATCTTCCCTCGTCTCCGGCACTAAGGACAAAACCAAGTCAGAGCCTCGTTCGAAGACAAAACGCGAGCACTTCGCACTTACCCGAAGTGCGAGTACGGGTGCCCAGAATACTGTTCCCTGATGACGGGCCAGAGACGCGTCGAAGTTTCCTCCGCCGAAATGAAGGGAGACTCGTCGGCACCACAGGTGTTGTTGCCCATACCGTTAGCGATGGTGGCGCCGGTGGGGTTGTTTTGTTGCATTCGCGGTATGTATCCTTGGTTGCATGACATTGGATATCATCGAAGGAGACAGGGACAGTGACGGCAGCGTGGGCGAAATAAGGTTAGTTAAACATATTGAAACGATGTCGAAATGCTTACTTCGCGTAATCTCGTCGGAAGCGGAAAGTGATGTTGAAGCAACATTGTGCGAGTTGGAGAAGCGTCAAAAGTTCCTCCCCCGATAGTGTAGACGATGATGTGGACCTCTTAGGCGCCATGAAAGTTCTTCTTCTGGACGAGACCGTCGGCGATAGCGGAGGCGGTGGGCTTCTTGGTGATACGGAGGTCGTCGAGTCCAGTGATGGTGGTGAAAGAGGTCGGAAAGGTGATTTACTCGTCGGGAAGAGGAGCGACGTACACAGAATTGCGGGGAACGATCTGGGTGAAGACATTACGTGTGTTTCCCTATACCGAGAGTCGAGGGTAGACGTCGATGGGGAGAACCTCGTCAGTTCCCTTCTCGCCGGAGAGGAACTCCCTTGGAGAGCAGAACCCCAGACAACCTGATCAGGATTGATCCCATTAGAAGGTTCCTGCAGTTGAAGAAGCCCTTGAGGAGAGACTGGACCTTGGGGTACGGGTGGAGCCACCAACGAGAACAACGTTGTCGATGTCTTCGTTCTTCGTGCTGAAGTCAAGCAACACCTGTTTGACGGGCTTGAGCGTCATGTGGAACAGGTCGTTGTTGAGTTCGACAGGCTTAGCTGAGACATCCTAAAGGGCTCGAGAGGGTTCCAGAGGGCCGTGCTATCCATTTCGGAGGTGAACGGACGGGAATGGTGGTCGTGGCGCTCGTGCGAGCGGTCAGATAGACTATGTGCGGTAGACCAATCAGTAATATTACTTGAAAGGGAGCGAAATGCGTACCTGAACGGTCAAAATGCCTGTCAGTCTAGCGTTGGGCTGATTCGTTCAAGTGCACAGTGGTATTGAGGTACGTATAATTTATTTTTGAGAATCGTTGTTAAAGCGACAGAGATGAAGGAATCCACTGCTTACCTAAAGGACCTTACATCGTCCCAAGCTAGAGCGATGGGACCAACGGGCATGTTTGAGGATCTCCGGGAGGAGAACCTGCCGTGCCCTACGTTAGATACGTCTAATCGAATTTTGAGGATTGCGGATATCCGAGATGTTCGGCGAGCCAAGGTTAGTAATAGATCTACTAGAAGGAAATTGTTTAGGTTGCTTACCTAAGATATCCAAAATCATCGCCAGCGGTGAGCAGACCGGCTTGGCGGTCGTAACTGTGGTTCAATGCGTCGAACTGGCTAACTTTGGCAAAGAGCCAGGAAGGATAATGGTTTGAAACCGCTTACCTAGTACATTTCAAACTGTTCTCCGGGGTAGCGCTGGGGCGTGGTGTTTCGTTTGAAGATGAACGGACGGGGTTTGCCGCGGGGGAGGTTGTGCAAGAGTGCAGACTGGCCAAATCGAGCGCGAGAGTCAATGAAGGAATTGGAAAATTAGTTCAAAACGCTTACGTGAGACCTCGCGGAACGTTTGAGAAGGTGCCGCTGGGGTGTGGTGTTCGGTTTGGAGATGAGCGGACGGGAGCGCCCTTTGTGGCCGTGCGAGAGGTCCGACGGCCTAAATTTGGTAACAGAGTCAGTGGACATACATTGAATAAAACGCTTACTTAATACATTCCAAAGAGTTCGGGAAATAGGGCGCTGGTTTTGGAGGTGGACGAATGGGAGTGCAAGTCGTGGCGATCGTGCGAGAGGTTGGGACCAGGTAGGTTAGTAATAGAGTCAATGAAAAGACAAGAAAAGAGTCCGAAATGCTTACTTAAGAGCTTGACAGAACTTAAGAAGACGAGGGGACTGACGCACGATTGATTGGGTTGGAATCAGGGCTCGTGGCTGGAGCCTCGAGCCACGTGAAAGGCACGCCCACCGAGCCATTGATATCCGAGAGAAATGGTATATAGCACTTACTTATTACCTTAAGTGTCAGTCATAGTTGTGGTTATGGCGGTGATGGCTGACGCTGGTGATCCACGAGCGGAGGTAGGGCTCGAGGAATGGTTGTGGAGGTTGTCACGGGAGTTCTTCTTGTCGAGACCGTATGCGATGGCTGCGGCGGTGGGTTCGTTGACGATACGGAGGATGGCGAGACCGGCGATGAAACCGGCGTCCTTGGTGGCCTGACGCTGAGCGTCATTGAAGGAGGCGGGGACAGTGACGACGCCGTGGGTGGACCTTTTCGCCGAGGTAAGCCTCAGCGGTCTCCTTCATCTTCCGAGGACCAATGACGGGAATTTCTCCGGAGTCTAGGGGCCGGGAAGGAAAGGCGTGTGTCGTGCGAGACATTCGTGGGGGGGGGGGGGGAAGAACTTACGAATTGCTACTTCTCGCCCTTGTAGGTGACCTCAATGACAGGACGACCAGACCTGTCGGCAATACCGAACGGCCAGTGCTTTCATATCCTTCTTGAAGTCTGACTCCTCAGTCCCGAGACGCAGGAGTGATGCGGTGACCTGGTCAGGTTATAAGGTGCTACCCAGGAGTCGGTGGGATGCCGTTGAGGTCGAACTTGCCGAGATTGGCAAGGGCACGTTCACCGTCGAAGACCTGGATGGCGACGGTGGGCTGGTTGTCGGCGGTGGTGGAGAACATTAGTACTTCTTGGTGGGGTGCTGGAGGAAAAGGTAGGTTAGAAAAGCGATCGACTCGTCGGAAAGCAAGACCAACTAACTTTAGTAAAAGGGCTAGTAGAAATGCATATGATTTCGAAACACTTCCGTTAAGTATGCCAAAGCGTTCGAGAAGGTGCAGCAGGAGCGATGATGGTAGTAGAGCTTTCGTCTGAGATCGCGCAAGGCATGGACAAAGCGTACTGAGGCGGCTGCTGGTGCTGTTATTGCTTGTTGTTGTTCCTACTCAGTGGATGGATGGAAGAGCGGAACGGGGGGTGGTGCTAAGGGTCAGGTTTGCGACCTGCTGTCAATATGGAACTAAAGGTATCAAAAAAGGAGTCGAAACACTTACTTACGCTAGTGTAAAATTTTTTAAAAAGGCGGTGAACGAACGTGTGCCGCCGGGCGACGGTGGGTGTTGACGTGTTACTAGTAGAGACGTGAGTGGAAGGAATAAAACATGGCTATGACTGCCTACTTGTTATAGTAGCAAACATGTCCGAAGGTGCTATCAAGACCGAAGGTCGGGACGTTGGCGGATGGCAGACGTTTGGGAGGTAATAATAATAAAGCTTTATAAGTATATTAAATTACTGTAAAGAGAAAAACGAGCCGAACGACTTACCTAAGTCATGAGCAGCATTGTCATAAGTAGTTTGGGCGTGCTTAGGGCTCGTTGGGGGTCGACGTTCGGAGTTTGGGCGTGAATGCGTTGCTCTGTCTAACCAAATTTCAAAGGTCAAGACCGAAAAACGGGATGGCAAGTGCAGGGGACTTACTTAATACACTCCCAAGCTCTCACGAAGGTGCATATCGCTTGCTTAGGCGGCGTGAAGGGTCGACGTACGGAGGTAGCTAGGTTGAGGTCGTCGCAGCGGCGCCGTCCTAAGGGAAACTCGGAAGGTTGCGATCAAAAATAAATAGATAGATAGATAAGGTGTTGGAAGAGTTAGATTAGACGTACTCAATCACGGCTGAAGGCGGAGATCGGGTCCTTGGGCGCTGTTCGAGGTGAAGGTACCGAGGTGGAAGGTGTTCGAGGCGTTCCGACAATCAAACGACTCAAAATTTGAAATTTTAGTGACAAGACAAGGGAAAAAACGCGTCGATGCACTTACATACTGCTATAGCAAGCTCTGTCGAGGGTGCAGATGGCACGCTTGGGTGGCAAGGGGCTCGGCGTACGGAGGTTGGTCGGTTGGGTTTGGCGTGGAGGCCGATCTACTGCAAAACCCGATATTGATCAATCAGACGAGTGACGGAAACACCGGGAGACTTACATAATACATCCACAGGCATTATCGAAGGTGGGTATGGCGTACTTGAATTTTCTTGATGATGACGCATGGAGTTGGCGGATCCCGAGGTCGGGCTGTTGCAGGTTGTTGGGACTATTGCAGTTTGGTTAGACGATCAGCAATCGTATTGAAAAGTAATCGAAGCCCCTACCTAACGTAGTTCGATGCATCGCCCAAAGCGGAGCTATGGCGTCACGCTCGATTTGGAATGAACGGGAAGAGGGCTGGAGGCTAGGGCTGGGGTGATGGGTGAGAACAAAGAAACGGTACTCACAATCGTGCCGCATTGGGTAAAGTAGCCTCGGGTTCGGTGGCAAATTCCCCAGCCTCTTTGACCATGGCTTGATGTCCTCCTCAGAGACGGTCCTTCGGGTTGATGATCTAAATAGACTCGGACTTGCCGCTGCCCATTCTCGACGACGCCGACTTTGAGGATACCGTCGGCGTCGATCTCGGAGCTGAATTCGGTCTGAAGAGCACGAGGATGCTGTTGAGGTCGAGGTTGCCGAAAAGGTTGTTGTTCTTGGTAAGGGCCCGTTCAGCCCGTTCACCCTAGAAGAGCTGGACGGTGACGGTGGGCTGGTCATCGGAGGGCCAATTAGGGGGGGGACGTCGATGCGGAAAACCTCATCCTAGTACCCTTCCCGCCGGATAGGATACCACCACGGAGAGTAGCGCCGCGAGGGGCAGCCTATACATAATCACCGCAGTGGATGGAGTCGATTTGACAAACGAGCGAAACTCGCCTGTACGATTCGGTCTTTACGCACCTTATCTCCGATATGACCAGCCCCGCACAGGACTCTCACCGTCACCGCGCCGTCCATTGCGATTCAAAAGTCAAACGTCCCCGCATCTTCGACGTCCTCCAGTTATCCACAAGCAGCAATGATCTCACAGCATGTCACTTTCTACGGCAGAAACGGCTCCTACTCCCATCCCATTTCAAATTGAATCGCCAGCCATTCACCTCAAGCGACCCTACCACACCGGCCACCAGGCCAACGACGAGATGGATGGTTTGAGGGTTAGTTTTCATGGACTTTCGAACTGTTCTGCTGACCTTTTCGCATCATTCAGGCTCCAATGTGTTCCATAACGGCGACGAAAGAGTTTGAACGTGTGCAAACGCTCTTCGACCCACCCTACCCGCCTTCTCAACTCTCAAAGACCCCTTCTCGGCAGTCGGGATCCTCGGCGACGGTTATTTCGAACGCCTCAGCCGTTTCTATTCAACACCACATCTCTCGCGGACAGCTCGCTCGCTTTGCTCCGACTTATTTTGATCTCTACCGATTGGCGGCTCTGGTAGGTTAATTTTCGTATCTTGAACGCCATCATTCACGTTTTCATTGTATTTAGGTCTAATTGGCTCAATGGCGGCGACGTAGACGTCCCAAAGTCGCCGTCGCTACCCTCCTTGATGCCAACGATGGATCGACGACTTGGTACGTTTGTTTTCCTAAGATCGAACGTCAGTACTTACGTTCAGTAGCTTTCAGATCTAATTTGTTTACTGTGCAGTCGAACGAACTCCAACCCACTACTTCCTACGGATAGCCCCCACCCGCTGAACGACCTAACTTCCCTGACCCCACAGTGCCCACACTAGCACTCCAATATTGAACATACTCTTCCTCGCCTTCTCCTTCCCGCGTTCAACGTCCAACAGTATGTACCCAACCGTGCGTTCGACAAAATCTCAAAACGCCGTTTTTGTCCTGCAACATCCAACATCCAACTGCCATCACGGTCACCATGACTGGCTCAATATCACTGTACACCCGCTAGGGAACCTTGACATCGATAATACGAAACTTTTAAGGTAATTTTTCCCTCCTCTGCGACTGGTCTCTCTCCTTTGCGACTAGGTTAGGTTAGGTTAGGTTAGGTTAGGTTAGGTTAGTTAGGTTAGGTTAGGTTAGGTTAGGTTAGGTTAGGTTAGGTTAGGTTAGGTTAGGTTAGGTTAGGTTAGGTTAGGTTAGGTTAGGTTAGGTTAGGTTAGGTTAGGTTAGGTT
>WSTX01002774.1:0-19176 GCA_019633405.1 Tulasnella sp. 408 | reverse complement strand
GAATTCCGGGCTGTTTTGTGGCTGCTCAGATGACCGGTATTTGTGCCAGCCTCCGGACGCTGATGATCGTTTTGCCTCGTTCCCCTTTTTTTTTCTTGCCTCCATCCTTCATCGCTGTCCACCAAAGTCAACGTCCTCGCCTCGAGATAGCTCCAAAGCAGCCTATCTTATCGGCGGGACAGGGTCAGGTTACGTTTTCGGGCTAGTCCATCCCGGCCCGGCTCCCATTTTTCTATCAGCCGGCCCGTGTCGGAAGTAATCTGCGTATGCAGATCAACCTACAACTAGAAGAGGGAAGCTAACGTTCTATAGCCAGGCCGCAATCATGGATCTAGGGGCCATTCGGGAGTTACTAATTTATGCGGCTCGAGCTCGATACCTCCCAGGTAGGTTCCACAAATCTTCGGATTTTATGGGAGGACTTTGCTAATAAGCGCACCACCATAACCCCTTCTAATCCTTACCTGTTTTCGGCTCTAAGCCGCCGGGCTCTCTTGGGCAGCTTACGACTGGATGATCACATCAGGACAGGAGGTCAGTCGAGAGCAGTCAACCAATGTCTTGGCACCTAACAACGTTCTGGTCTCCTTAGATTGAGCTTATCTGGGTATGGAAAACTTCAAGCGAATGGGCTGATCAAGAGCGTACACTCATACGATTCTGTCGTTGGCAGAGTCGCCCTGGGGCTTGGGCTTCCAAATTGCTCTTTGGCTTCACGCGATATTACGGTCTCACGTTTCTCGCGGTAAGTAGCTTCACTTTCCTCTTCAGCCTCTCTTGACCGCACATTACTGAATTCCTGTCTTCCTCCTCATGCTCTAACAATCATTCCGTTCCCAGTACAATATGGTCGTAACCAGTGGCAGCGGCTGGAGCCATGATTTTTGTCATACGTACTTCTGGATCTTTGGATTGACGGGAATAATCCATCGTTTTGCGGTCCAAGGAGCTTTGATTATGAGAGGTTCCGTGATGTAGGTTCTGTTCAGCTCTCTTCGTTCCTGACTGTCTCTCAGGCACTGACACTTCCATCGACTTCGCGCCCCTCTGCGTACCTTAGGTATCATGCCTCTTCTAAGATCCTAATCCTAAGCGGCATTATTTTCCTCTGTCAGATAGCATCGCTTACCACTGTAATGACGATCGATATCGGGCAGTACAAGTGTACAGTTTCTGATTCAAACCGTTCCTGCCCAATGTTCTGACCAACTGGCCTTTTATATCCTATATTAGCTACCCCCGGTCCCTTCGGATGTTGGAGCTTAGATTTGAATCCCAGTCTCCGTATCACAATCTGGTGGATTAGTAGGTTGACTTTTGTTTGCGCTTGCTATCTGCCCCTCATGTCCAGCCCCAATGACCCCGTGTCAAGCCCATTCGTTCTTGCCTGAGATTGTTGTCATAGGCTGGCGGATGCTAACGACGCTCTCCTTTGCCGGCGCTTTCTTTTCAAGTACTCTCTTTCGAAACATATCTCTGCGCCCTTGTCATACCACCAGCTTACACCTACTGGAAGTCGTCCAAGCGAACTTTCGGCGCCAAGATTCTCAGAATACTGATTCGCGACTCTGTCATCTGGTACATCTCCTCGGCTTCATTCATGCTTGTGAACGCTCTGGCTTGGACAATGGACACGGTAAGTTGTACCGCATAAACCCATGTATGAAAAGGTCACTAAAAGACTTCAATGCACATGTAGCCGAGGGTAGTCGTTGTTAGTGTTCCGTGAGTTACCCTTCCGACTCGGCTCATACTTCCGACACTTCGTAGATCGCTAACTTTTCTTGCAGGATGCTCACCTTCATCTCGACAGTCGGTGGCGGCCGCCTTCATCTAAACCTTCGAGCCCTCGCCGCTTCCAAACGAAATGCGAGCGCCACAGCCGTTGCACGACCGGGAGATCCGAATTTCTTCAATAACGAGGGGACGCTGGGTGGATTCTGGTCTGTAGATGCTGGCCGCCGCAAAAACGACGACGGCGATTGCGCGGCTTCGATCAGCATGGGGATTTGGTCGAACGAAGACGTGCAGCAGAATGGCCCGTCATCACCTACACCGGTCATCATGCTGAAGGCTGTTCCGCCGGGTCGTCGGAGAGGCTTCAAACCTCCATCTCCCAGTCTGGTTAGCACCAGCGGTGAAGAAGCAATGGCGTCAAGCTCTGGGTTATCATCATCGGTACCTGAAGGGGAACGGGAAGCGCTACGGCGCCAGCAGAGACATGAGCTCTCAGCCTCAGAATCACCTGAACGACCAGCTTCGAGTTCGACGACAGCAGGGTCGGTCCGGCGCACTCAGGATCCCGACATAGAGTTAGGGGGATCCAAAGCAGTTACTTGATCGGCTCCTATGAACTTTTTTTTCCTCGCTATGTGCTGCTGTCGTTGCGTAACGTTATTTTGTTATTCCCCAGTTGTACTTTCCCCTTATGCCTTTTCCACCTGTGTTAAATAGCTCACTCCCAGGGAGGGCCATTGAATTGACGACGCCTCCGTCCTTTTGTATATTTTGTGCATTTTCGTATTTCGTGCCAGGCCGGATATGTTGCCAAAGCCAAGGCGGGATTTTTCGGTCCCTAGCGCGGATTTCATCGAATGGGGATGACAACCCTTGCCGCAGATGCGGACACCGTCCTTCGATGACCCTGGATTCCGGAAAAGATCGATGCACTTGACGAGCCCACGCGAGAAGCAGTGATTTTAGCCAATCGTGAGACGGGACGGGCAGTATCCACAAATAACCTTCGCTTGGGGCGCCCATCGGGACCTACGCTTCTGTTCGACAAGACCTGGGTGGTTACAGAAGCCATGACGAAAATCCACTCTTAGAAACTGCACATATTACGGTCATTGCGGCCTACCGTAGGCAATACCGTCTTTTGTTTCTTTCACTCTTCTCTCATCCGCTCCAAATCTCGCCTGCCAGTGCCTCTCGCCGTAGAGAACACTCCTCGCCGCCGATCACTCCTCTTTCCCGGAGTTTCCAGTCACCGTGGGTCCTTTCGGATTGCCCTGCGTATGTGGGGCAAACTTCTAACTTGCGGAAGCAATTTCAGCCCAGGAATCTATTGCAATCCGTTCCCACAATGGACAATCCCTCAACCGCAATAGTCGAATTCGTCGCCACATCAGTTAAATATCGGTATACATGGAGTGCGTTCCTGCCGTAGAGCTTCCTCAACCCTTAATTGAGACCGATACTTGTCGTGCTTTTCTGCCAGTTGCGGCATTTGCATGGGCATTGTACGACTGGCTGATAACGTTGACAGAAGAAGTAAACCTAGGAGTTTGCACGCCCTTTTCTCAATTAACGGATACTGACGGCGTTTATTTTTGGGTTCTTCAGAATGATCTTGTATGGGTAAGATATAGTGTGTCCCGTTATTATATCGTTTAACTGTAAACATATGTCGAACATCTCAACGTTTTCCCTCTTCCTCAAACAGCGACGGCGGTCGGGAACGTGGAGATCGAAAGCCCTTTTCGCGTTTATCCGGTATTATGGACTGGTGGTCATCGCTGTGCGTCTTCTACCTCCCAACTTTTGATTTCAACATTGCTTACCTCGGTCATTGTGACGCGGTCACGACGTATCAGTTCAACCTCGTAGTAGTCATGCACGGTAATTGGAGCGACAAATTCTGCCACATTTATTTCTACTTGGCGACTGCAACTGCTCTGACTCTACTATGGGAAACGCAGGCTGCACTACTGTTGAGGTTATACGTGATGTGATTGCGATCTTTCTGTCCCTCTATGAGCCTAACTGACGCGAGGACTTTGAATATCAGGTATCGACGCTCATTCAAAGTTATGGCCACCAGCATCGCCTTATTTGTGATCGAGGTCGCTTCCATGTTCACGATATTCTTTACATACCTTCGCCATCTCACACGTACGTATAGCTTCCTGGTCCCACGCAATGATGCAATGGCATTGATCTAACCCGCACTTTCGCGACGTCTCGAACGCGATCGACATGGCCGTACGCTTGGTACATAGCCATGCAGATACCCCCGCCAGCTACCGGATGCTACAGCATGAGCCAAGACCTAGTGCCAGTGAAGGCATATTGGGGCATCTGTAAGCGAACCTGCTTCCGATCCATGACCGTGCTTCGTCGCCCAACTTACCTATCGGCCACACCTTCTATTAAAAATCTTTTGGATCACCTAGGTCTTGCATTTGAAACTTACTTGTCTATTCTAGCGTCGCTATCAGCATATTCACACTGGAAAATCGCTGGGATGAGCCGTCCTAATATCCTAACCGTCTTGATACGAGACTCGCTTATTTGGTATATATGCTTGGCCTTCTGTGTTTTCTTGAATGTTTTGGCCTTTTCAACGGGGTCGATAAGTGATGATTAGCTGCCTACAAGGGTCAAGTGATTCATACTCAGACAATCGGTTATCTCTAGAACATGCTTAGCCTCGCTGGACTACCGTAGGCAATCTGTTTATCTTTGCCGCTTCAGGAAGCTAATCATATGCCCCTTTGATACCCACCCAGAGTTATGCTCTCCACCGCGACAGTTGGAGGATCTCGGTTTCTTCTCAACATCCGAGACGCTTATTTCTCATCCTCACAAAACCTAACATCGGGACACACAGGATTCTCGCGCAGCGCGCTTTACGCCCAAACCGAAGGAACGGTTGGAGTGTTCCACGCGTTTAGGTCCGACCTCGAGGACGAAGACAATGATGGGCAAGGAAACGGTGGGGGCTCTTTCGAGATGGGAGTTTGGGCGGATACGGGACCCAAAGATGATCGGTCATCGTCTCTGACTGCGATTACACCGGCTTGACGAGACTCTGCGAGCCACCTCTCAGAGGTTCCAATTTGGGTCTGCATTAATACCTTTGTAGCCCGAGATTGCGACATGTACACCGTTCTTTATGTTATATTTATACACATTGTATTGGCTTGTATACATTTCCATCACTTCTTTTTTGGCTGAACAGAACTAGAGGGGCCTCAGACGCATCGCTGGGCAGATGACGTCCTGGCAATATGGCCGCCGTTGGTGCGTTTTCTGAGACTCACCGCAATAATATGACAGAAATGACAAGCGCAATAAATGCCCAATCAACATATTTATTATTTAAGCAGGCAGTTAGCCAGTGACGTTAGGGAACCTAATCATAAGGAGTTACCTTTTCGGTTCTACTCGCTTGACGGTATAGCGGTAATGTGCGCAATAGTGTCTGCTATTACAATCACGGCACTGGATATCGAGCGTAAGGCTCGGCTTAGACATCCGAACCGCAAAATTCTCAAATGGGAATCGTGAGGTGGTGGATCTGTTGGGTCTCTCATCTCATGCCCTAATAGCCCCACCCGAACCAACGATTTCCCGCTTGAGATCGTCGTCACTTTCTGGCATTCTCTAACCATCCTCCCCTTCTCTTTAAGTGCCCTTCGTTTGACCAAACCTCTGGCTCTCGTCCTAAGGTCCAACCGAACTTCCGGATCCGACCCCACATACTGATCCACAATTCCGTCATCCTGTACCTGTCGGAGTAGCTCCAATGGGGAAGTGTTGCCCATGAGTTACACTACCCTGCGAAGTCCCTGCCGCGCTAGAAGCGACGATCTAAGCCTTCAACCAACCGTGGGATCACATACTCCGCACAAAAGATTCGAAAATCTGAAACCTTGCTTGTGCTTGTGAAATCACCGTCAGCTGATCCTTAATTGTTGGCAGCCACGTCCTGCCTGCTCCCCCAATTTTCGTCCTTCGTTCTAGTCTGCCTCTCTAGCCCAACAGTGCCTTTCTATTTGGCAGCTGTACCTCGCCCTCCGGCTGGTTCATCTCCATTTCCTCGAGTTACAAGTCTCCGCGATCGGTTTCAGATTATTCTGTGGATGAAGGATAAACATTTGACCTGCGGAAGCGGTTGCAGCTCAAGGATCCAATGCCAACCGCAACAACAATGAACAATCCCTCAGTTTTTCTAGTAGCATACGCCGCAACATCAGCTAACTATCGGTATATCTGGGGTGAGGCATTGACCGAGTTGGGCAACCCTAAATGGAAACCGCCATTTTCTAATGCTTTCCTGTTCCTGACAGTCGCGGGACAGGCGTGGGTGCTGCATGACTGGCTCATCAATCTAAATCAAGAGGTTAGTCTCTGAGAATGTTTGGGTGGGACAGCTCGGCCAAACCATTGACCCGGACACCACTATTCCCCAAAACTCTCCCAGATTGATCTTGTATGGGTAAGATATATTCGATCGCATCATATGACTATATGTCTGACACAGCTTTCTAATTACATCTCTACGCTTCACTCTTCCTTAAATAGCGAAGACGGCCTGGAGCATGGCAGTCGAAATTGCTTTACGCCTTCACCCGGTATTACGGACTTGCCTTAATCGCAGTACGCCTTTTCCCTCCATTCTTGCCTCAAAATCACCCCAGTCTCTGAACCAGGTCGTTGTTGGTATTCTTTTGGTACATCAGTGGAATGTTCTGGTGATCCTGCATAGTAACTGGAGCGCCGAATTCTGCCACGTCTATTTCTACCTGACAGGCGTGACTGGCCTGGCTCAAATGTGCGCAGCTCAGGGTGCTCTTCTATTAAGGCTATATGTAATGTCAGGGAGATATATCTTTCCCCATCTACGGTATCTGACCCGACGCCTTTGTCTCTCAGGTATCACCGCTCTTTCAAGGTCATGGCTCCTAGTATCGCGTTGTTCGTGATCGAGCTCGTTTTCATGGCCACTGTACACATTCGTGACGTTCACGATCTCATACGTGAGTATCGGTCCACCTTGCCTACTACGATAAGTCTGCTTGATCTAACCTCGATCCACCTGCCACATTTCGACCATACTCGACACGAATGTGCGGTTCGTGCGTAGTACTGCCTGTCCCTGCGCCGGCCACCGGATGCTACGGCATGAGCCGGCACCCAGCCCTGGCGAAAACCTATTGGTGTATATGTAAGTGAACATGCTTTCAGTACCTGATTACGCTTCCTGGCTTCATTCATCCATCTACTTCGCGTTCACTCCCCGAATCTCCAGGTCTGGCCTTCGAAACCTATCTGTGCATTCTTGCTCTGGGCTCCGCGTATTTCCACCGGAAAGCCGCTGGGACGAGCCGGCCGAATATACTAACTATCTTGATACGAGACTCCTTACTTTGGTACGTCTTCTTGGGTGTATTTTTGTTTTTGAACGCGTTGGCCTTTACGACGCAGGCGGTGAGTGATAACCAGCCAACCCCGCGAGGTGGAAAGGACTGATACCTTGTTTATCACCTCTAGCAAATGCTCGCCATGATAGGAATACCGTAGGTGGTCTTCAGACTTTGATATACCATTGCCATACATTCAGTCCCTGATTACCGCACAGAGCCATCCAAACCACGGCCACAGTTGGAGGCTCTCGTTTTCTACTCAATCTCCGAGCCGCCTATTTCTTATCCACACAAAACAATACGTCGACGCATACAGGACTCCCGCGCAGTACGCATTATACCGCAACCGAAGGAACTGTTGGAGTGTTTCGCCCAGCTATATCCGACCTGAGGGACGAGAGTGGCGATAGGGCCAGAAACGACGCAGGATCTATTAGGGTGGGACTTCGAACGGGCGACGGCGAGGAAGTGTGATCAGCCACCGGCTCATTCTGCCATGATCCTTCAAGCTATTCCTCCCAGCCTGAAGAGACAACGCGCTTGCTCGACCGCACTCCCTAGTCCCAGACCACGTCGAAGAACCCGCAGTCTCCGCATTGGCTATTTTTGGAGCCGATGTGCTTCGCGACGAGACTCCGCGGACCAACCAGAGGCTCCATCTAGTTAACTCGGAGGCAAATTGATGCTGGTAGACAATGGTGTCGATACGAAAGCCATTCTTGCTGTTATCTTTATACGCAGTTTGTTCATTCAAATTCATTATCATTATCTTGAACGAGGAACATGAAAAAAGATGGGAACAAGTACCTGGTGTGTAGTGCCGGATGGACTATTTTATCGACGATTGGTACCATCCTCCTCAACCTCCGAGCCGCCTATTTTCTCCGTGTGAACCTCGAGGGCTACAGCGGTTGGGCCACTTGATAATATAATTTATCTGATACGGAAGGAAGGAAGGGGAAGAGGATGCTGGTCTTTGGGCGCAGGCGGCGAGGCGGCGAGGCGGCGAGGCGGCTGCGTGAGCGACGACGGAGACTCTGCGACTTCAAGAGCCGTTCAACAAATCTACGGTCATTTCAGAGTCCGGTCATCGTGCTGAAGTCCGCCTCACTGGCTGGGAGGCGATTCTTACAAACCTCAATCTCGGTTACTTGGTCCGGGTTGAGATGAAAGGGTCATCATCATCAGGGCCTGAGAGGGGCGTAGGTCAGACGTATTTGAACCTCGGGCTTCGAGTTCGACTATCGCAGGGTTCGATCCGGGAATGGCGCACTGAGGCCGAGTGGAATTGGAGGAACCCAAAACGGTTAATCGAAGGGTCACCTCGACTTTGACTCTTTACTGTTGCATCGCATCCTATAGTGTTGTTCCTAAGTGTCCTTCGCATATACGTAGATTTTCACCTGCGTCACCAGGACCCCCGATAATGCTGACTAAGGTCTGATCCTAAGGCGCCCACAATTTCCACGCCAAAAAATCGGACATTTTGGTCCATTTTGCGGATCAGACATTTGGACGTATCATCGGGGGTCCTGTGTCCCCTAGCTTTCACACTCTAGGAGGCCCCGGTTTTAGCTTATTTTGTGTATCTGCAGACAGCTGCACGTTCGCAAGAGCCAGGGCGGAGGTTCTGGGGCTTCCCCGGATGGGTTCAAATAGGGATGACAACTCTGCCTCGGTCCCTGACCGATATTGGGGGAAGGATCGGAGTGCTCGGCGGGCCCACGGCAAGAGCGGCGATTTCAGGCCAATCGTGGGACGGCAAATTCCGCGAATGGTTGAGCCTTACTCTCGCTGCGTTCCGTTTCATCAACTCCCCCTCCCTCGTTCTCTTGCCGGTTCCCCTTTGCTCTCCGACTTTCAGAGGTTCATCCTTCAGGATTTCAAGTCGGGGTGGTGCTCGCGTCCGCATTGCTCCGTGCACGAGCGAAAGCCCGGACCGCGGAAGAGACTGGACTCCGAGCATCCATTTCCATCCAAAACCATGGAAAATCCTCCGGATGCCTTATTAGAAGGATTCAAGATATCAGCCACATCTCGATATCTGTGGGGTGAGTCGCTTTCAAGAGGGCCATGGCGGCTCCCAACTCACATTGGTATATCTTGCTTGCCTGGCAGTCGCAGGATACACGTGGGTACTTTATGACTGGCTGATATCGTTGGGTCAAGAGGTTAGTTTCAGCGCAAAAGTCTGCGGAGCATCTCCTAATGAATCGAATCCGGCGCCTTTGTTATACACGCTCTACTAGATTGATCTTGTATGGGTAAGATGCGACGTATCACGTTGTACTATCGCTCTGGTAGTGTGGTGAATGGATTAACTTTACGTCTTCATCTTTCCTTTCCAGCGACGAAGGTCCGGAGCCTGGAAGTCAACGCTTCTTTACTGTTTTATCAGGTATTACGGGCTTGCCATCATCACAGTACGTCCATTGTGTCTCGCTTCTATCTCTAGATTGCATTTTTGTAACCTGAGTCTCAACCTACCCCCGTGACAAATCAGTTTAATATCATTGTGGTCCTGCAAAGCAACTGGAGCGTCGAATTCTGCCACGTCTATTTCTACCTGTTGGGCATAATTGGTCTCGGTCAGATGTGTGCAGTGCAGGGTGCTCTTCTCTTGAGGCTGTATGTTATGTGAGCTGAACCTTGCTATCCCACATTGAGCCCGCCTGACACGGTGTACGTGTGATATCAGGTATCACCGCTCGTTCAAAGTCGTGGCTATCAGTATCATCCTGTTCGTGATCGAGCTCGTCTCGATGATCACACTCTGGCTGGTGGACGTTCGTGATTTCATTGGTAAGCACCCTATGCCCTCTTCTTGCCACCCCGCCTCATACAACTAATCCTGATTGACTGCTTCCTACTCGATCGTAATACGGTATGGCTGTGCGCTTTACGGGCAGTGATACCCCCACCCGCGCCGGCGACCGGGTGCACCGGTTCGAGTCGTCATCCAGCATTGGCCAAGGCCTATTGGTGCATATGTAAGTGACACCTTTTTCACGTCTCGCTGACACCCAATTGCCACTTTACTCACACACCCCTCTTTTGTCTAACAAAAAATCTCCCAGCTCTGGTCTTTGAGACTTACATGTTCATCCTTGCATTATTCTCAGCATACTCACATTGGAAAACTTCTGGGACCCGCCGCCCAAACGTCCTCACCATTTTGATACGAGACTCTCTGCTTTGGTACTTCTTCTTGGGAGCGTCTTTGTTTTTGAATGCCCTGGCCTTCATAACAGGAATGGTTAGTGATATTGACCGCCCACGACATCCGAGTGACTGATAAGATGTCTGGTATCTCCAGGGGATGCTCGTCGTAGTTGGGACAGCGTAGGTATTCTTGCCAAATCGCCGTCCGGACCGATCTAACCGCTGTCGTTTTGCTTGTAAACGCACAGAGCCATGCAGACTACGGCGACGATCGGTGGCTCCCGGTTCCTACTCAACCTCCGAGCCGCTTATTTCTCGTCGATGGGGAACGCAACCTCGACGCGGACGGGCTATTCGCGCAGCACGGGTTACACCGTAACGGAAGGAACTGTTGGGGTGTTTCGTCCAGCCGCGTCCGACCTAAAGTACGAACGCGACGATGGCGGAGAAGACGAAGCAGGCTATATTGAGATAGGGGTTTGGGCGAGCAACGACACTCAGGATGATAGGCCGACGTCTCCGCCTGCCATCATGCTTCAGCCTATTTCCCCCGGCGGGAAGAGCCAGCGAACTTGCTCGACATCGGGCTCAAGTTCCATAGGACTTCGCGAACCAGAAAATGTTGAAGGACTTGGAGTGTCCGCGTCAGATTTGTCCGAGCCAGCGCACTCCTCGACAAAACTCTATCGGCCAGCGCCCAAAACTTCTGACTCAGATGTGATATGATGCTCTGTAGACTAACTATCGGACATTAACGCCAGTACTTATCTTATCTTTATGCATTTTTCTGATTTGAATTCATTTTCGTTGCTATTCGTTCTTGCGGTGCCGGCACGGGCTTGAGCAGCGCCAAGCAGAGAAGAGAAAGAAAGAACGGAAAGGGTAGAAACGGATCCAATAGTACCTTGAGGGCATGATCGTTATTGTGGTCAGTTTTTCGGAGGTTGCTCTCAGTCCGTCGAATGTGGATGGTGTCGGTCACTAGGAACGCTCGCTCCATACGTAAGATTTTTTTTCAGATTTGACAAAAAAGGATATCTACTTGGCACCTCTTTACGCCATTAGAGCATGAGTAATTCGGGAGCATACTCTCCAGACGGGTTTAGGTGTGGTTATCGATGATCACCCAACGAATGACAATGCCCGCGCGACTGAAACGACATCTCCCACCCGATGGTTTGCTTGCGGCTGCTTCAAGCGATTGCTCACAGCATTCCACCTTCACGACTCCCATCGGCTGCACCACTCGCATGCGACCTTTCCTTATCTCGAAATTTCCCCTAGCTCCTATCCTCGAATTTAAATGAAGTTTGGGATCGAGGTTAGCGTCATAAGTGAGAATCTGAATCACGCCTCTAAAGACAGAATCATCAAGGTGATCTTTGAACAGCCGCCGTTGGTGCACTAAAATACACACAGACCGGTCACGAGGGTCGGAGTTTGAATTTGGGCGTTCCGACGGGGATGTCTTCATATGGTTAAATCAAGGGTCCTTCAGAAAGTCTGGAACATGGTTTACCCTGACGCTTAGGGGTAAACAACAGTGATGCTCCAAGCCACTTTTTTTCTGTTTCGCTTGATCATCGTCCACCTCACTCGATCGACACTTTCTCTCTACTGATCGGCGTTCACGGGAGCTCCTCAAGTGTCAGCTTCGTGCTTGCACCCGGATTGCTCCGCATATGAACGACACACTCCTGGAATACGGTAGCGACTGGGGGTCTAACCGTCCATCTAATCTGGAACCATGTCCGATCCTTCAGAGCCGGTCTTGAAAGAAGTTTTCGCGATATCAGCCACATATCAATACGTATGGGGTGAGTCGTTAACGAGACGGTCAATATGACCCCCATTGAAGTTCGTATCCTCCTACTCGCCTGACAGTCGCAGCATGCGCTTGGGCCCTTTATGACTGGATCATAACATTGGGGCAGGAGGTTAGTCTCGAAGCAGATTCTTTTCGGGCAGATCTCCTAACCAATCGGATTCTGGCCGGCGTTACTATTCAACGAACTCTATTAGATTGATCTCGTATGGGTGAGGCGCGATGCGATACACTTCGTTATCTTCCAGGCGAGCGAGTGCATAGACTAACTTTCTTTCGTAGTCGCGAAAGTCTGGAGGGTGGCAGTCGAAATTTTTTTACGGGTTTAGCAGATATTACGGGCTGGCCCTCATCATAGTACGTCCTCGTTTTTCAAGCGCTCTCCGCCGTTCATCGGTTGATAACTTGGGTACTTTGAATACTACTCTCGTGGCATATAAGGGCAATGTCATTGTGTTCATGCAAAGTAATTTGAGCGCGGATTTCTGTCGCGTCTACTTTTACTTATGGGGCGGGACTGGTCTGGCTCAAATGAGTGCCGTGCAAGGTGCACTTTTGTTGAGGGTATATGTGATGTGAGCCAAGCCGTTTATCCCTCATCGGTGGAAGCTGACGCACTGTACGTGGGGTTTTCAGGTATCACCGCTCGTTCAAGATCATGGCGATCAGCATTACCTTATTTGTAATCGAGCTCGCTGTCATGGGCACGATATACTTTATAAATGCGCGTGATTACATTAGTGAGCGGCATTCCTCCATAACAGCCTTCTATTTCCTGCAGCTAACACGTCCTGCCATATTGCTCTTTCCTTTAACTAGTAGCGTCCCAACCTGCGCCGGCCACCGGATGCGCGGCTCTCAGCACACACTCAACTCTGACGACGGCTTATTGGTGCATAGGTAAGCGAACCTGCTTTCAATATGTGACAGTGCAGCTTTGTCCGGCTTACTCGCCCTGCTGTGATGTCAAAAATCCTTCAGGCCTGTCGTTCGAAACTTATATGTGCACCCTCGCAATGGTCTCAGCGTATTCTCATTGGAGAGCTGCTGGGCCGAGGCCTCCTAATCTCCTAACGATCTTGATACGGGACTCGTTATTTTGGTACATCTGCTTAGCGGGGTGTTTGCTTTTAAATGCGGTGGCATTTATGACCGACACTGTTAGTAGGATTGACCTTCCGCAGAGTCGGAGTGACTGATACCTCCTCCGCTATTCATAGGGGATACTGGCTCTGCTCGGAACGCCGTAAGTATTCCTTAGGGATCGCCACTAAACATCGCTAACCAGTCATTTGCCGATAACTACACAGAGCGGTGCAAAGCATAGTGACGGTCGGTGGACCTCGCTTCCTACTCAACCTCCGAGCCGCGTACTTCTCATCCACACGAAACGAAAGATCGACGCGGGCGGGCTTCACGCGCAGCATACGCCACAGCGAAACCGAAGGAACTGTTGGAGTGTTCCGTCCGGCCATATCCGATCTGAAGGACGAAGGCGATGATAGAGGAGGGAACGACGCGGGCTCTATTGAGATGGGGATTCGGACGAATAGTGGCGCCGAAGTTTGATCGGTCACTGTCTCCATCTCCGGTGATGCTTCAAAATGCCCCCTGAAGCCTAAGGAGAGAGCCTGCATGCTGTACAGCTGGCTCCGCGAGCCGGGCTATGGTGAAGGCTCTGGAGTCTCCGCACTAAATTTGTTCGAGACTCCGTTCACCACCGCCCACAGCCTCCAATTCAGGCGTGATGTAATGCCCTGTATCCTGAGTAGTCGACGTCAACAGCACTATTTATTTTATCTTTATTAGCTTTCTGTATATTGAATTAATTTTATTCACGTGCTCGACGGGGTGGGTGGGTGAGATGAGCAGGAGCGTAAAATAGAATACGACAGATGAATATAGAGCCCTAATAGGGCTAAATGAACGACGCCCAGCACAATTGTATCCATCAGTGTAAGTTTCCAGGGGTAGAGCGCGGCCCATCGAACGGGGAGGGTGCTAGTCAACAGGCAAAGGGTGGTCGATAGATTTGAGAGCATCACACCTAGCGCCTCATGACACCGATGGCAATGACTATTTTGGGAGGATTGTTTACACCCGAGTCTAGCATTGCCACTCAACCTACCACACGACCGGCGCGGCAAAGACAGATCTCCACGACGGTTGGCCTTAAACTGCAACAGCTGATTGTCTCTAGAGTTACAGCTGCATGACAAATTGACAAGTACCATGGAGGACGGTCAGTGGCGGCGACAGTCCCAAATGATTGATAATGGGGCGTGCCGTGAGAGGCTTGTTGTGCACCGGTCGTTCGGTCAGCAGCGGCGTTCACTTCCCATAGGTTGCAACACTCGTCCGCACCTTCATCACCTCTCAATTTCCCTCGTCTTCTGTTGTCAAAGCACCCGATATTAAAGCGAGGCAATCTTTGAGAAGCCCCCTTCAGGCTTTGGGCACTTCGTAACAGGTCGATCATAAGGGTCGGATCTTGAAATTTGGCGTTTCTATCAGTATATAAGGGGCTCCTCGTTCTATGGTTACGTCTAGGGTTCGAACCGGGTCCCGTTTCGCGTGGAAGTAGTATCTCAGTGTCGACTCAGTGTTTCAGAAAATCTACCGGAAGTCTTCCAGTGAAAGCGGACGATATGTGCTGGGTGTACTCACGTGAGAAGCGGCACCGCGTTCGGTCACGCCTTTGGTGGCCGTCCCAAGGGACCGGAGCATGGTGTGCCAGAAGGGGATGCCTGTACAAACAGTGCCAATTCGTCTTCGGCGATGCTCAAGCCACCACACCTTTTTCTTCCGTTTCAACAACGCTCATCTACTCTCTCCCACCTCACTCGTTTGGCGGTTCTCTCTTCTTTTCGCCTTTCAGACGTGTGGTAGCCCCCGGAGCTCCAATTCTCGGAGCAGTTCCCGCATCCGAATTGCTCCCCGTATGAACGACGAACGCTCGGATTGGGGCAGCGACTGGGGTCTACGCATCCATTCCAATCCGAAGCGATGTCTAATCCTTCGGAAGTCTTACTACAAGTCTTCGCGATATCAGCCACGGATCGATATCTCTGGGGTGAGATGCTCTCGCGATGATCACCCAGTAACCCGAACCCCAGCTAAAATAATCATCTTCAATTACCTGACAGTCGCAGGGTATGCGTGGGTACTGTATGACTGGCTCATAACATTGGGCCAAGAGGTTTGTCTCTGAGCAACTTTTCTTGGGGCGATCTTCTGACTGACTCCGTTGGATGCCTACCGGTGTCACTGTCCCACCACTCGGTTAGATTGACCTTGTATGGGTAAGAGACGATGCCCCGCGGAGTGCTATGACTCAGGTAGCCTGAGGTATGTATTAACCTCGGAATTTTATTCTTCTTTCTTAGCTGCGAAGCTCCAGAGGGTGGCAGTCGAAACTTCTCTACGGTTTTGCGAGGTATTACGGACTTGTCGTATTCACAGTATGTCCTTTCCTCCTGCTTTCCTCCGTCATTCACTAGATGATAACATTTCATTTGCCATCCTCATCGAAAATCAGTGGAGTGTCTTTGTGTTTATGCAAAGCAATTGGAGCGCGCAGTTTTGCCGCGTTTATTATTACTTATGGGGCGCATCTGGTTTGGCTCAAATGTGTGCAGCGCAGGGCGCTCTTATGTTGCGGATATATGTTATGTACGCTGGACCATTTATCCCTCATCGATGGGAACTGACACGCCGAATGTGCATCCCAGGTATCATCGCTCGTTCAAGATCATTGTTACCGGCATTACCTTATTTGCAATAGAGTTCGTTGCTATGGCCACGATGTACTACATAGACGCTCGGGATTTTACATGTGAGCGTCATTTCCTGTATACCTGCCGCCCTCTCCTGGAGCTAATGGCGATCCCCCTGCCATGCCTCTCGATACGTTTGACGAGTAGTAGTCTCCCCGCCCCCGCCGGCCACTGGATGCTCAGGCTCGAGCCAACACCCAGCGCTGGCGAAGGCCTACTGGTGCATAAGTAAGCAAACCTACTCGCACTTCCTGATAGCGCACTGTTGCCCGGCTCACCCTCCTCGCCATGACTTGAAACATCTCCTAGGTTTGGTATTTGAAACCTTCCTATGCATCCTTGCATTACGCTCAGCATATTCCCACTGGGGGGTCGGCGGAACGAGACCTAGTATCCTGACCATCTTGATACGAGACTCCCTACTTTGGTACATCTGCTTAGCAGCGTGTTTGTTTTTGAATGCTGTGGCCTTTATGACCGGCACTGTGAGTGAGATTGGCCACTCGCACAAACTCGGAGTGACTGATATCCTGTCTGCTATCCTAAGGGAATGCTGGCCCTGGTTGGAACACCGTAGGTCCTCGTCAAGGATTGCTCTTAGGCAACGCTAACCGCAGGCATTTGTCAAAAACCACCAGAGCAATTCAAGCTGTAGTGACGATTGGTGTTCCTCGCTTCCTCCTCAACCTCCGAGCCTCTTATTTTTCGTCCACGCGAAATGTACCGTCAACGCGACGGGTTTGCAAGCGCAGTACGCGCTACACCGAAACGGAAGGAACTGCTGGAACTGTTGGGGTATTCCGGCCAACCGGAACTGACGTAAAGGAAGAAGACGAGGATAGAGTAGGAAATCAACCAGGCTCTATCGAGATGGGAATTCGGACGAACGACGGCCCCATTGTGTAGTCGGCGAACCCATCCCCCAGCGATGCGGCCGGAGCCAATTCCCCTCAGCATTAAGAGACAACCTGCTTGCTCGGCGGTAGGCTCAAGTATTGTGGGCTCCAACGAGCCAGACAATGCCGAAGGACTTAAGTTCTCCGCGGCTGATTTGTCGGAGCCGGCGGCCCACTCCTCTATTAGCCAATGTAAGCCACCGCACACGGCTCCAATTCAGACGGGGAGTAATTCGTTCTATACTTAGCTGTCGACTTTAAAGTCATTGCTCATGTTATCTTTATACATCTGCTGATTTGAATTCGTTTTCACCCGTTTTTTGTTCTGTGGACTAGCTACTCGGAAAGCATTGCGAACACCTGCTAGAGTACTTACAACTAAACTGGAGAGGCTCTTAGAATGTTCCCTTTTTTTCCTAGCTAGGACTTGACCGACGGAGGCGATGAATGGGAAGGAGCTAGCGCGGGCTCTATTGGGATGGATATTTGGACGAACGATTGCTTCCAACATGAGCGGCCACCATCTTCGCTAGCAATTATGCTTCAGTCAACTTCCTCACACCAAAGACCCAAAGTGCGTTCTCGAGATCCAGCTCATGCTCTGCATGTCGTAGAGAGGCAGCTAATATTGAGGTTTATGAAGTTTCCGCGCCGGATTTATGGAGCCATGAACGCCAAACCCTCTGCACGAGAAAGTCTTCAATTTAGGTGTGCCATGATACTACTGTATGGTTATTTATCTACATTTACGCCCATACCCATGCTTCTGTTATACACGTTGTATCCACTTGAAGTCACATCCCTCACCTCTCTTGTGCGGCTGAGCGAAACAAAAGAGCGCCTTTATTGCTTGAGTTATAAGATCCTGACGCCTAACAAAATTTTTAGTTAAGGCGGTATTAATGAGGACTCCTGTCACCACCGAAGTCGGACGTTCCAGTTCGATCCTCCGCGACGCCAGACGGTTGACCGGACCATGCCTTTGGCGAATATCCTAACGCCGACACCCTATTTCTCATTCGAGTCCTATGAAACTTCATATATACATACATTTATACATATATATCATGTATCATATGATTTACAGATTTTCTTATTTCTAATTGACGAATCGCCAGGAACTAAGCGAGGCAAAGTGCGGTGTGCCTGAGAAAAACAAACGCGCCAGTGGCAAGAAATTCCTGAATAGGAGGGTATAGTTCTGATTTACGCGCTAAATATCACATTCGCGCGAGGGGCGATTAGAAATTCAGGCTTCGGAATTCGAGGCTCTCGGTCGCGTTTTGGTGGTCATTTGAAGAGAGTGGAACATGTTTTTATCCAGAGGCTTGGACAAACGTGCACAAGCATTGTCCCCGGCGTAACCAAGCCACCGCGGCCCTTTTTTCTGTTTTACCACTGTCCTCTATTCTCCCTCACCTCAATCGATTGATCGCTTTCCTCTAATACTGGGCTTTCAGCTGGTTAATCACTCCCGGAGGTCAAGTCTCAACGTAGTGCTTGTGTCTGGGTTGCTCCCCCCCCCCAACAGGTGGGACTGTGGTGGCGACTAGGATCTAACCATCCATTCCACCTCCTATCAATGCCCGAGCCCTCGGAGGCCTTAATTCAATTGTTCACGATATCCGCCACGTATCGCTATTTCTGGGGTGAGTCGGTGTCGCGATAGCTATCCAGCAACTGAACACCCAGCTGAACGAGTATTCCGTCTGCCTGGCAGTCGCAGGGTACGCTTGCGTCCTGTATGACTGGCTCATAACACTAGGGCAAGAGGTCAGTCTCTGAGCTGATCTCTCGGGGCAGATATCCTGACTGATTGGATGACGACCGGGATCATGAATTTTGGTAGATCAATCTTGTATGGGTGAGACACAATGCGCCAAGCTACACTATCCTCTAGTCTAGGATTAATTTGAAACCACCTGCTTCCTCTCTCTCCAGCTACGAAGCTCAGGAGGGTGGCAATCGAAATTGCTTTATGGGTTTATCAGGTATTACCCACTTGCCGTCACCACAGTAGGTTCTTTTCCTTACGGTCTCTGCCATCAGTCACCATTTATGACTTGGGTCTTCATTCCCGCCCCCCGCCCCCGGTGGCTAATCAGTGGAATGTTGCTGTATTTATGCAGAGCAATTTGTCCGCCGAGTACTGCCGCGCATATTTCTACTTATGGGGTGCGACGAGTCTGGCTCAAATGTGTGTAGCCCAGGGCGCTCTTCTGTTGAGGGTACACGTGATGTGAGTTAGACCATATATACCTCATCATGAAGAACTCACGCGCCGTCGGTATATACCAGGTATTCTCGCTCGTTCAAGATCGTGGCAATAGGCACCAGCCTATTTGTGATCGAGTTCATTACCATGT
>WSTX01002773.1:0-14102 GCA_019633405.1 Tulasnella sp. 408 | reverse complement strand
CGGTTCTGACTTTCCTATCTATAGTGCAATGCCAAGTATGGCCAATGCGGTGGACAAGGCTGGACTGGAGCGACCTGTTGTCAGTCCGGTTCGACTTGCACGTACAGTAACGTCATGTACTCTCAATGCTTGTAGATGTCGTTCGAAGTGGTTTTGGTTTACATGTGATTCAGCTTAGTCTTAAACTGGGACGCGCCGCCTGTACGCACGAAATTACCCAGCTCTTCGCCTTCAGTTCAACGCCTGGGCCGCCTTCGGGATGCAGTTGGGTACCTTGAGCTACCAGATTGTCGCTGTCTCAGGGTATGTAGTAAACAGCTCGACTTCAATTACCATCTAGAGCTCCGGGAGGGGATATTGCGTGCAAATCGGATTCGGTGGATAGAGGCTGTCCAGGAGGTCGATCCGGATACAGAATATGACAGAGTCAGTGTCTATCTGACAGATTCTAATAAAAATCCCTACCACTTTATAGAAATTGCTAGAGTCAGTTTGCTTACCTGCGGGGAGAGTTCTTCTGCTACAGGTTTCAGTTTTACCCTTTTCTAGGTAACTGATCGGCATCATGGAACTTCGCCAAGAATTAAACCGCATCTGCGGAGAGAAATAGTCAGCAAAGGGGGTTGGCAGGACGACCTATGTATGCACACCCCCCATCAGCCAGAGATCGGTAGCCTGGAATTGTCCGAAGGTCTCGCGTCATGGTTTCCAGACGGGCGACACACCTACACAGACCGATCACGGTGTTATTAACCAGAACAAGGGCGGTTTGGATCATAAAATTAACAGCTGGTTCCATCTGGGCAATCCGAGCGACGACGGGCTCGACTCGTTGGCTTGAGAGCTTTGACCTTTGACATTTGGCAGGGTGAATCCAAATCCGCAACGTGAATCCGATGAATCGTTCGGATAATCCTATCCACTGCGAAGATGACACCGTCGAATCTGGCACTTCCACCCAAAATACCATCGGCTCTAGTCCTAGCAAACCAGGCGGAAGAACATAGGCCTCTACCTGCGTAATCCTCCATCTTTTTATGGATAGAACTGTGCTGACAAGCCGATGCGGAGGACAAGGCTGGACTGGAGCGACCTGTTGTCAGTCCGACTCGACCTGCACGCACAGTAACGCTTACTCTCGGTGCCTGTAAATCTCTCTCTAAACCTTGATCAATCTCTAAGGAATCCAGGGACTGGTGGTCGATCCGCAGCGAGATAACGCTCAAGATCACCGAGGTTCGCTGCAGACGCGACTCAACCAGTGGGCTATATCACAATGAGCATCCGACCGCTTTGACATCGCCGTCGCTTTACGGCCTATTCAAAAAACGCTCGACCTATAAGGTCGTGGAGTACGAAGGTAGCCAGGACGATTCTCGTCGAAAGGCTGGATCTTGAGTGGGCTCGTACCTGACAGGGCTTCAACGAGAATGTAGGAATCTCGAGACTTCTGACCATCTGACCATATAAGGCACTGATCCACGGGTTAGACTACGGTCCATATCCTGATCCAATGCTAGTCCGATTTCTCCGGAGCTGAAACAGTTACGAAAGCTGAAGGGAGCGAATTGGGGAGGTCCCCGCACGCGAAATAGAAGCAAAAGAACTTGGGAGTGAATTCGAGCTTGGCGAGCGTTCTGCAAGGAAAAGCCCGGGTAACACCCGTTAGTCGACGTCTTCCCGAATCACAAAGTCTCGGGAGACATTTTTCCCCACGACGTGGCTGTGAAATGCGTGCCTGAAAATACACTCGGTCACCAAATGGAGTAATCTAAGCAACATTTCAGTACCCCATAGGCCTGATTCGGATCTAGGGCTAGAATTGAGAGACCCTTAATATGTAGATAGTTGAAGCCGAACTCGTGTCATTCGGGGCCAGAAAGCACTATAAAGGCAAGACTCTGCTGGCCGACGGGGCGATGCAATCGAGTTACCAGCCGTCGTAATCATCCTCATCATGGTCTCCTTCTATTCCCTTCTCCTCCTCGGCGCTGCTACTGCTGCCATTTGGGCCGCTCCTAGCAAAACCAAGGAAAAGCACGAGCTCGTTGCCCGTCAGTCCACCCAGACTGGCACCAGCAACGGCTACTTCTATCTCATCTCTGGGGGGGCAAACTGCACCGTGGGGCCCGGCGGTCAATTAAATGCTATCTGGAGCAATACCGGTTCTTCGGCTTGCGGTATAGGATGGAACCCTGGGACTGCTAATAGGCAAGATCCAACCAAATGGTGGCCAGTTCAGACGACAAGCGTTTATTAACAGTTATCTCGCCCCGCCGCAGGGTTATCACGTACTCCGCTACTTTCAACCCAAACGGTAACTCCTACTTATCGGTGTACGGCTGGACTACCAGCCCTCTTATCGAATACTACATCGTCGAAACATTCGGCACCTACAACCCATCCACCGGTGCCACCAAGAAAGGCAGCGTCCTCACCGACGGTGCTACCTACGACATCTACCAGTCCACCCGAGTCAACTACCCTAGTATCAATGGCCCGGCCACGTTCCAACAGTACTGGTCGGTCCGTCGGACCAGACGTACCAGCGGAACCGTCACCCTTGCAAACCACTTCAACGCCTGGGCCTCCCTCGGAATGTATCTGGGTACATTCAACTACCAGATTGTCGCTGTAGAAGGGTACTATTCAAGTGGCTCGGCTTCGATCACCGTTGGATCAGGCACTCCCACCACCCCAACCTCTACAAGCTCCGGACTTCAAACCGCCACCAGCTCTGTCCCAGGGGGAGGAAATGTGAGAGGCTCATTCTTTAACCCCGTCACAGACTCCCGTTCTGACTTTCCTATCTATAGTGCAATGCCAAGTATGGCCAATGCGGTGGACAAGGCTGGACTGGAGCGACCTGTTGTCAGTCCGGTTCGACTTGCACGTACAGTAACGTCATGTACTCTCAGTGCTTGTAGATGTCGTCCGAAGTGGTTTCAATTTGCCTGTAATTCAGCTTAGCCTAAGATTGGGACGCGTCGTCTGCACGTACGAAATTACACTGCTCTTCGACTTTCCACTTGCCGATCGTGTCAACAGTGTCTCCGGAATTCTGAAGTGACTCCGACGATCTTTTGAATCATGCCATCGGCGTAGAGAGTTACTGATGGGTTGTACAATAGACTGTTTTAATCTCAAGTTCTAACCTCCCGTGTTAGGAAAATGATATCAATGGCTCCCAATCTCAAGACACCGGACATGCATCATAAGCAAGGGCTCTACCTATTTGGAAAGATCATTAAGTCTAGATTACCTTCGACGAGCGATTCGGGCGACTCAGGGAGTAGGAGAGAGTGAAACTGAACACATTCCGGTAAGTGCGCCAGTAACCGCAGACCACGCCCTTCGGGAGTAGCGTATAACGTCTTGCATAATAAAATGTATGACGGCATTTTCACGGAATATTCGATCCAACGATCCGTAGCGTACATGTTGGTTGTGCAGCGCGCAAATCTACATCCTACATGCAAGTTCTGACAACTCAGGGTCCCTAGTAGACCCTCCCCCTTTTCCCCATTGGCTGCATTTCGTACCCGTTATCTAGACTGAGATCCCTACAGATAGTCTCACCGCATATCATCTAATATATGCTGATGCTCGAAGCGAGACATGCGCTTACGAAACCTCCACCCGCCGCCAAGACCCTAAAGCGACGCTCGTAAAAGGCACACCAGCTTCAAGCTCCGTGCAAGTGATTACCTAATTTTTATCGAACAATGCGGGCGGACAGGACTATGATGTAACGCAGAGGCCGAGAGGCCAAGCTGCCGGCCTTAGCGCGGTATCCCGACCCCTCCTTTCCGGTCATCATGACCTTAAAGTCTCTGCCTTTATCTCTTTTTGGAAATATGGGTCAGTGGCTGAGGCAGAACTAAGTGTTTGCTCTTGCTCCACTCTCGGAGCTTGGCCGAGGGACCCTTAAACCGTGTAGGTTGTAGGATTTTGCGCCTTGGAACAGACGCTAAGGTTATAGGATTGGGGTCATAGATTGGATTTTCCGTGAAAAATAACATCATAAAGATGACATGCGGACATGAGTCAATAAACTATAATAGCTGGCGAGAAAGAGCTTCTAAAGAGAGAATGCTATGAGATTACTACAGAGGCGGCATTACCGATTATTCTAAGTTCATTGGAGAATGTACATCGGAGTTCGAAAAATTTTCATCTCCGACGGTTCTATTGCGAGAAACAGTGCTGTAGTTTGATCAGAATGCTGGCTAACAGGGAAAACGAAACGTGCTCAGTGCTGGCGCGGGATTTGCTGGGGTGCATTACGGTCAGAATGCACCCCCGAGTGCGAGAAGATGGCGTGCAGTGAATTGCTCAAAATTGCTGGGGGACATAATACATCACTAGTATCGACGTACTCAGATGATGCACGCGGACTCTCGATAGTCCAGGTAGTACGAGTCTCCCGTGCCTAGCTGGACGTTCCGAAGGGTAGATTGGGGGTGCTGCAGACAGAGGGAGGGCCACCAGTGGGTGAATATTGCCGACAGTAGACTAAAAACGGACAGCTTGCAGCGTGCGTTATAGTCTCCGGTTGCTGATGAGGGCCCGTTGGATGTGGCGAATCGGTTCAGTCCAACACTTGGACCAATTCCTGGCCACAGCGTGGACCAGGTCTCCACATCAAAAATGAAAATCACCCCTCTGGCGATGGCCTTATTTGTTCCTCCCACTGTTCGCTTCCCCGCCCGAGGGCCCCTAACGCTCTGGCCTCTGCGCTTGTTCTACATTTGCCATTCCTGACTAGCACCCTTTCATATGCGCCTATCTATCTGTATAATAGACTGTCCCATGTGCCATCACCTTGCGCTTTGTCCTTATCGAGTGTCCCGCGGCCTCGGACTCGGACTTGGTCCTTTTCGCGCGTGCAGCTTGCAGTCCTTGTTCATTACTCAACGCTATCTATCTTAACCGCATTTTGGGCTCACCGTCTCTTATTCTTCGCTGTCGGAGGTGGTCGGTCTCTTGTACCGTGCCAGTACTAACCGTTAGTGAATCTGGTGGCAGATCTCCGCACCCGTTCAGCTACCGAAAACCCGGCACGAGCCTCTAGCTTAAGGCGGCGTTCGGGTTTCATATAATCTTTGCGCTGTGGCCAGGTATGCCCGGAGGGCAATGCTTTTTGAGGAGTCGCTAGAGTCCGTAAGTACCGGGTGTCTTTTGTATCTATTTGTTCGGGAGGACGGAAACCGAACATGAGGAACGGCTGTGGGAATGTATTGGGGATTCGACATTTCGCCAGCAACCGCGGCGTTGCAGTAGTGCCACGGGGCCCTACCGATCCTGACTCGGAAGAATGCCCTGCACATGACAAGACAGAACCCCTCCCATTGAGAGAATAATTGACTCTTACCCTAAGTCTCACTCTGACTTGTGTGATCAGACTACTCATTTAATTTTCTCTGCCAATCGAGCGTATGCTGTTTGACCGCCTTTCGGCCTCACTGCGTCCTTCGTCATGTCCGCACACCGTCATGTAGCTGATCCATTCTCTCCGATCTTCAAAGTGTCTCTGCTGTCGTTTGCGACCGATCCATCGGCCCCGGTGCAGAGTTATCAGCTTTCAAATGGTTCTCGTTTGCTTCGTGCGTCGTATTAGTTGGGAGACTTCTCGGCGAGAATCTCCACGAAACCAAGAAAAGGCGAATGTACTAGTTCCGTAGTGATCGCCGCTCGTTCATCCCTCTTTCCCCGCGCTTCATCTTGCTTTGACCCGAATCCGAGCCGTTTCAACCTCTTGGATGTCGGTGGATGGTGCATAAGCGAAGTAGGCTGTCTTGAGAGCAGAACCGGGCTGCGAATTGCCCATCGGTTGAACGGACAGTAAAGTATATAATGCATTGTTCGGCCAGATACCTCATACGCTTTTCTTTCGGTATTCTCTAAGATGAGGCTCACTACGATCTCGAGTTTCGCCATTGTCACATCAGCCCTGAGTCTGCTGTGGCGGTCGCGGAACGAGCTGGTTCCCTACCGATACTGAAGCGCTGTTGTTCCACCTGATATCATCCTATCGTAGAATGCAATGGACGTGATCGACCTGGTTTGCTCTAATATATACGTATAAACTATATAAAGCCTAAAGCATCCAATGGCGCTTAGGTACGGCTCCGCGGACAAACAATGGTCAATGCCGTGTCGACGTAAATAGCCCATAGCACGCGTTTGGCTAAACTTGTCAGTTCCTCTCTGTAGCTCCGCTTGAACTTTTGTCTCTTTTAGCCCCTTGAGGTTCACATCAAGAGTCACGGGGCGACGACAGGGGATAGGCCCCGAGCAGGGACAGCGGGAATTGTAGATCAACATCGAACAAACAAGCACCCCGAAATTCGAAACAGTCAAGTACTTGGGCGGAGATCCTCTCAACAAAGCAAACTGGCAGAAATCCGGCCCCCATTTACCTCCGCCAACGGAAACTACGGTCCTGGCCACAACGGCTTCGTTACAACTCCCGGAGGGTGGGCCCTACTTTTTCTCTGAGGTCCATTATCAATAGTGCTCGGCTAACGCCGAATTATTTAGGGTTACCTACCTGATATCCACGCGACGGCCAACTCTGCGGGCGACTGCGGAAGTAATCGCTATACGGCACTGCAGCCTATGTCTTGGGCCTCGGACGGTTCACCCATCTTCCCTGTTCCATCTAAGGCTGGTACTCAGATCCCTGCGTACACTTGATCGACATGCTCCTTGTTGCATCCGCTTCTGTCGAGAGAATAGCAATCTACCAGTTATTGGTATGCGAACGTTGAAAGGACCCTATCGGCTCGAAAGCTGTTAGCTTGGATGTTTCTGAGCTATTAACTGGTGTATATCTTCTTACATGTCCATCGACTATCTCGGGGGAGGAAAGGGCACGAGATTCGTGGCGGGCGTTCGGAATTGTACAATGGCCATCGCCTTACAGTCTGAGACATTCAGAATGCTCGCCCATATTATCCTCCATACGCAGGTGCTGGAGACCTCGGAAGTAATAATACATCCAAAGATCTGCCGGTTACTCCAGGCGCCACCTTGCCCACAACAACTGCTAAGCGTTATTCACGTCGTGTAGACGTGAAATAAACCATCTGGAGGCAAATAAATTTAGTGAGCCTTTGCATTTGAATGATTAGAATAAGCAAAAGGAAGAAGAAACAGTTTACCATAGCGCGAATCCTTCAGCGGTGCCAAGGGACTTCGGAACATAAACACCGACAAGCTGCCGACGAGGTACTGCGACCCTTCACATGGAACCGCGCATAATTACACTAATATATGCTGGTGAGGGACCTTGACGGAGCAGGTAAGGTGAATTCCTCAGTTCCTAGAGGTGCTAAGTTGGAGAGTGGTGGATAATGCTTGCCCTCTGCCCCGGTTTGGGGGCCATTGTGGTCGATAGGCTTAGCTACGAGATGTTAAGGGACGAAATTATATTGAACTATAAGTCAGAGAAGGTGCATGTCACCACGAGCGTGGAACGACACTGTTACGGAAATCCCCAATTGCTTCAGAACGCTTGGTTAGGAGTCGCGCCCCCTTGAACCTTCAGAAATATTTATGGCCGTCTGATCGCATTGAAATCTGCACAGGAGCTGAACTTCGAGCAATCCCTGAGAGGAATTCAAGGAATAGCCGCCAGTCCAAAGCGAAATGCCGCGCCAAGGTCACCTAGGTTCGCCAGTATCTCATGTCTCGAAGAGCACTCAGTCCCAGTCGTAGCATCGTGACTGTAACTCTCACCCAGGAGCTTCTCGAGCTAGATGGCTTGCGAATACGAAGGTAACCGAGAAGATTCTCGTCCAATGGCTGAATGATGTCTGAGGGCCCTTTGCCAGAGGGCCTCAACGAGGTTTGAGAAAGCTCAGAGCTTTTAGTATATAAGGCACTGGATACCGGATCAGACTGTGGTGCATTTCTTGACCCGGTGGCAGTCCGATTGCTCCGGATGTGAAGCTGTTGCAAATGCTGAAGGGAGCGAATCGGAAGCTCCGGTTTCCTAGAGTTCAGCAAGGAAAAGCCCGGGTAACACCCGCCGCTAGGCAGCTTCCCGAACCACAAGGCATCGAGAGACATATTTATCACGTAGTAGCGATGGAACGCGTGCTCAAATATACGGTCGGTCACCAAATGGAGTAAACTCGACGCCATTTTATCATTCTTGGTCGGAATATGCCTCATCCGGAGTTAGGAGTAGATTAGCGGAACCTTGATATGCGGATGATTGAAGCCGAACTCGAGTCATCCCGGCCCATAAGACAATATAAAAGCGCAGTTCTGCTGGCGGGACGGAGCGATGCAGCTAGGTTGCCAACGGTGGTTAACGTCAACATCATGGTCTCCTTCTCTTCCATTCTCCTTGTTTGCACTGCTAACGCTGCCGTCTGGGCCGCTCCTAGCAAAGCTAAGGAAATGCCTGAGCTCGTTGCCCGCCAGTCTCTCACTCTCACCACCAGCCAGACCGGCACCAACAACGGCTACTACTATTCCTTCTGGACGGACGGCGGTGCCGCGGTAGTCTGCACCTTGGGGCCCGGCGGGCAATTCAGCGTTAACTGGTCGGGCAATCCTGGTTACTGGATTTGCGGTAAGGGATGGAACCCAGGGTCTGCTAGGTAGGATCCCACCGAATGGTGGTCATTTTCAATGAAAGCATGTAATAATACTTTATCACGCCTCGTCACAGAGCTATCACGTACTCTGGCAGCTACAACCCCAACGGTAACAGCGATTTGTCTGTGTACGGTTGGACTACCAACCCTCTCATCGAATATCGTATCGTCGAAAACTTTGGCACCTACAACCCCTCCAGCGGCGCCACCCAGAGGGGCAGCCTCGTCAGTGACGGCAGTACCTACGACATCTACCGTTCCACCAGTATTCAGGGTACGACCCCCTTCCTGCAATACTGGTCTGTCCGTCGGACCAAACGCACGGGCGGAACGGTTACCATTGCCAACCACTTCAACGCCTGGGCCGCCGTCGGGATGCAGTTGGGTGCTTTCAACTACCAGATCGTCGCTGTCGAAGGGTATGGGGGAAGTGGCTCGGCTTCGATCACCATCTAGGGCTCTGGGAGGAAATATTGGATGGAAGTCGGATCCAATGGATAGAGGCTGTTTAGGAGGTCGATCCGGATTCAGAATATCAGAGAATCCGTGTCTACTTTCAGACTAAGAAAGTGCTCTACGACTTCATAGGAATAGCTAGAGTAAGTTTGCTTATGTGCAGAGAGAATTCTTTGGCTACAGGTTTCATTTTTATCCTTATGATTCGCATGGAACTTCGGGAGGAATTAAACCGCATCTGCTGAGAGACGTAGTCAGCAAAGGGGGATTACATGACGACCTATACATATATGGATACGCATAAGTAGTGATGGGTAGCTCGGACTTGTCCGAAGGTCTCGCGTCATCCTTGCCAGACGGGCGGCACGCCTACACATCGACCGACTCGGATCACGGTGTTACTAACCTGAACAAGGGCGGTTTGGATCATAAAATTAACAGCTGGTTCCATCTGGGCAATCCGGGCGACGACGGGCTCGACTCGTTGGCTTGAGGGCTTTGACCTTTGGCATTTGGCAGGGTGAATCTAAATTCGCAACGTGAATCCGATGAATCGCTCGGATAATCCAATCCACTGCGAAGATGACACCGTCAAATCTGGCACTTCCGCCCCAAATACCATTGGCTCTGGTCCTAGTAAACCAGGCGGAAGAAAATAGGCCTCTACTGCGTAGCCCGCCATCTTCTTATGGATAGAACTGTGCTGACCAGCCGATGCGGAGGATGGAGCGACCTGTTGTCAGTCCGACTCGACCTGCACGCACAGTAACGCTTCTTACTCTCGGTGCCTGTGAATCTGTCTCGAAATCTTTAACGATCTCTGAGGATTCCAGGGAATGGAGGTCAATCCGTAGCGAGATAACGCCCAAGATCACCGAGGTTCGCTGCAGACGCGACTCTACCAGTGGACTATATAACAATGAGCATCCGACCGCCTTACCATCGCCGCCGCTTCACACCCTCTCCAAAAGGCGCTCGACCTATAAGGTGGTGGAATACGAGAGTAGCCAGGACGATTCTCGTCGAAAGGCTGGATCGTGAGTGAGCTCGTACCTGACAGGGCTTCAACGAGAATGTAGGCATCTCGAGACTTCTGACCATATAAGGCACTGATCCACGGGTTAGACTACGGCCCATACCCTGATCCAGTGCTAGTCCGATTTCTCCGGAGCTGAAACAGTTACGAAAGCTGAAGGGAGCGAATTGGGGATGTCCCCTCCCGCGAAGTAGAAGCAAAAGAACTTAGGAGTGAACTCGAGCTTGGCGAGTGTTCTGCAAGGAAAAGCCCGGGTAACACCCGTAAGTCGACGTCTTCCCGAATCACAAGGCACTCACAAGGCCTTGGGAAACATTTTCCCCACGGCGTGGCTGTGGATTGCGTGCCTGCAAATACACTCGGACACCAAATGGAGTAATCTCAGCAACATTTCACCACCCCATAGGTCTGAACCAGATCTAGGATAGAATTGAAAGAACCTTGATCTGCAGATAATTGAAGCCAAACTGGTGTCATTCGGTGCCAGAAAGCACTATAAAGGCAAGACTCTGCTGGCCGACGAGGCGAGGCAATTGAGTTTCCAGCCGCCGTACTCATCATCATCATGATATCTCTCTATTCCCTTCTCCTCGCCTGGGCTGCTATTGCTGCCGTCTGGGCCGCTCCTAGCCAAATCAAGGAAAAGCATGAGCTCGTTGCCCGTCAGTCCACGCCCACCTACCAGACCGGCTTCAACAACGGCTACTACTATATCACCTCTCCGGGGGCAAATTGCACCCTGTTACCCGGCGGTCGATTTGACGCTACCTGGGCGGGCAATGTAGGTGACTGGATTTGCGGGAGAGGATGGAATCCAGGGTCTGCCAACAGGTGAGATCCCACCAGATGGTGGCCATTTCAGATGAGAAGCGTTTGTTGATAGTTATCTCGCCTCGCCGCAGAGTTATCACGTACTCCGGTACTTACAGCCCCAACGGTAACTCCTACTTAGCGGTGTACGGTTGGACTACAAACCCTCTTATCGAATACTTCATCGTCGAATCATTCGGCACGTACAACCCATCCACCGGTGCCACCAGGAAGGGCAGCGTCGTCACCGACGGTGGTACCTACGATATTTACCAGTCTACTCGAGTCAACGCCCCTAGTATCCAGGGCACGGCCACGTTCCAGCAGTACTGGTCTGTCCGTCGGACCAAACGGACGAGCGGAACCATTACTCTTGCCAACCACTTCAACGCCTGGGCCTCCCTCGGAATGTATCTAGGTACATTCAGCTACCAGATGTTCGTTGTCGAAGCGTACCAGTCAAGTGGCTCGGCTTCGATCACCATAGGAACTGGTACTCCCACCCCAACCACCACTACTACCTCCGCACTTCAAACCACTACCAGCTCTGCCGCAGGGGGAGAAAACGTGAGATTCTCATTCTTTAACCCCGTCACAGACTCCCGTTCTGACTTTTCTATCTTTAGTGCATTGCCAAGTGGGGTCAATGCGGTGGACAAGGCTGGACTGGAGCGACCTGTTGTCAGTCCGGCTCCACTTGCACATACAGTAATTTTGCATACTCTCAGTGCCTGTAAATCTCGTCCGAAGTGATATAGTTCGCCTGTACTTTAGCTTAGCCTGATAGTAAGATCAAGACGCGCCGCCTGTACGTATGAAATTACACTGCTCTTTGCCTTTTGACTTTCCGATCATGTGCAACAGTATCTGAAGTGACTTCGAAGAGCTTTTGAATCATGCTATGGGTGTAGAGAATTTACTGATGCGATGCACAATAGACTGTTCTTGCGCATTTTAGTATCAAGTCGTAACCTCTCGTTTCAGGGAAATGATAACAATGGCTCACAATCTCAACCGGGCATTCATTATGAGGAAAGGCTCCACCTATTTGTAAAGAGCAATAAACCTGGGATCATCTATGACAAGCGAGTCGAGCTACTCAAAGATCAGAGAGTGAGATTGAACAAATTCCCAAGTAACTAACCGCGGCGTTGCAGTTGTGCCACGGGTCGCTATTCGATGCTGACCCGGAAGAATGCCCAGCACATGGGAAGACAGCCCCCCTCCCATTTACCAAATAATCTACCCTTACCCTAAGTCTCAGCCTGATTTGCGCGATAAGATTATTCATTTACTTTTCTCTGCCAATCGCGTGTACGCTGTTGGGCTTCCTTTTACGCCTCACTGCCTCCTTTGTTATGTCCACACACCGTCATCTAGCTGATTCGTTCTCTCCAATCCTCAAAGGGTCTCTGCTGTCATTTGCGACCGATCCGGCTGCTAGCTTTCAAGTAAGTCTTGTTCGGTTGGTGCGTCGCAACAGCTATGAGACTTCTCGGGAAGAATGCCTACGAAACCAGGACAAGGCGAATGGACTAGTTCCGTGGCGATCGTCACTCGTTCATCCATCTTTCCCCACGCCTCTCCTTTCCCCGACCCGAGTCAGAGCCCATTCAACTTCTTGGATGTCAGTGCATGGTGCTCAACTAGGCTGCCTTGAGAGCAGAGCCGGGCTACTAATTACCCATCGGTTGAACGGGCAGTAAAGTATATTGGGCCAAATGGCTCATATGGATTTTCTGCCAGTATTTCCTAAGATGAGACTCACTACGATCTCGAGTTCCGCCATTGTTCCATTGGTCCTGAATCTGCTCTGCGGTAGCCGAATGAGCTAGTTCCGTACCGATACTCATGCTCTGTTGTTTGATCCGATATCACCCAATCCTAGAAGGTAAAGTTAATGGACCGGATTGAACTGGTTTGCTATAGTATGAACTATACAAGGCCTAAAGCATCCAATTGTCTCAGGTACCATCCCTGCGGACAAACAAATGGTCAATGCGGTGTCCACGTAAATAGCCCATAGCATACGTTTGGTTAAACATTACTACGACTTGTAACTCCGCTCGAACATTTGTCTCTTTTAGCCCCTTGAGGTTCACATCAAGAGTGACGGGGCAACGAAAGGGGCCTCCCTCGGAATGCATCTGGGTGCATTCAGCTACGAGATTGTCGCTATCGAAGGGTACTATTCAAGTGGCTCGGCTTCGATCACCATGGGGTCAGGCACTCCCACCCCAACCACTACTAGCTCCAGACTTTCCACTACTAGCTCCGGACTTCAAACCACCACCAGCTCTAACCCGGGGGAAGGAAACGTGAGATTCTGATTCTTAAACCCGCCACAGATTCCTGTTATGACCTTTCTATTTATAGTGCATTGCCAAGTGGGGCCGATGCGGTGGACAAGGCTGGACTGGAGCGACCTGTTGTCAGTCCGGCTCGACTTACAAGATCAGTAATACCTGGTTCTCTCAGTGCTTGTAGATCTCGTTCTAAACTTTGAGCAATCTCTTAAGCACTCAGGTAGTGGTTGTCGATCCGCAGCGCGATGGCCTACAAGAGCCCCGGGGTTCGCTCCCGACGCTACACAGCCAGTGGACTATATTTCAAAGAGAACCCGACAGTCCCGGCATCGCCGTCGTTGTACGTGCTATTTAGAAAAAGCTCGATCTACAAGGCTCGTGGATACGAAGGTAGCCAGGAAGATTCTCGTCGAAAGGCTGGATCGTCAGTGAGCTAGTACCTGAGAGGGCGTCAACGAGAATGTAGGAAGTCTCGAGACCTTTGAGCATATAAGGCCCTAATCCACGGGCTAGAGTACGGCGTGTATTCTGATTCAGTGCTAGTCCGATTTCTCCGGAGCTGAAACTGTTACAAAAGCTGAAGGGAGCGAATCGGGAGTCCCCCGCCCGCGAAGCAGAAGCAAACAACTTAGGAGTGGACTCGAGCTTTCCGAGTGTTCTGCAAGTAAAAGCCCGGGTAACACCCGTAAGTCGACGTCTTCCCGAATCACAAGGCCTCGGGAGACATTTTCCCCCACGACGTAGCTGTGGAATGCGTGCCTGAAACTACACTCGGTCACCAAATGGAGTAATCTCAGCAACATTTCACCACCCCATAGGCCTGACCCGGATCCATGGCTAGAATTGAAAGAACTTTGATATGCAGATAATTAACGCGGAAGA